>JAQFZQ010000288.1:0-38476 GCA_034696005.1 Glomeris marginata | reverse complement strand
GTCAGCCAAGTGGTACCCTGTTTAGAGAGCAGCATGCGTCATAATCACGACACGTCGAGGCTCAACTTTCGTGCCCATTACTATAGTCCAACTCATAAAGATTTTCCATACACTATATAGCACAAACTAAACGGCCCAGGTGGTGCTGCAATCGTTAGTAGCAAAATTGGGTCTAACCTACAGTGTTATATCTTTCTCACTAAAGCAGTGGAGTAGGTGTGGCTTCCTTTGTTAGCCGTGATCAGCCAATACTACCACCAATACGGAGCAAGAAAACACTCCATTGCTTTGGTGTGAAAAGCTTTAGTCATGTTAGATTGAGTTCTTGGTTGAAATCTGTGCATATGATTAATTATTATTTCATGCAAACATTAGAATTTATCCTGCTCCATTTTCATTGTTCTGTCATTGGCTGAAAAAACGTTTGAAAAATGGCGTCCTAAGTGGGAAAACTTGTTTTCAGCCAATCGGATTGCATAATCTTCCCCACTCCAGCCTCCATCTTGGCAATGGGAGGTGCTTAGTGAAAATGGTCAATTGAGTGGTTGGTCAATTATTGTTTTTATTTGAAAAGTAATATTAAGTATATGAAGATGATGGGGTGTGGGGGGTGTTTTAAAAGTTAGTATATTTGTATCTATAGTTGGCCTGAGCACCAGAGTATGCACCTGTCAATCAACACATGGCGTTGATCAACATGAATGGTTGCCCCAGTGAAGGGAGGCGGTTAACTGGACCACCCTGGGACTGATATTTAAGAAGTATATAGCGAGCATAACATGTCCGTCAAATGACAAATAGTTGCCTGTCACCTGCATCATTGTGCTCTTTTTGTTGAGTGACATTTTGACAGATTGATCTGGATTTATTCGCAATGTCATTATTGGCACACTGCAATAAAATACGTCACTGGTCATGCTGGCTACAGTGGCACATGATGACAGTGCAGTTAAAGAAATGTAATCGATACGAATTGAAGAGCAGACGATACGTATCGATGCACCATCTGCTGAATTCCTAATCGGGGATCATCCATTAAGGATGTAACCTACATAAGTTTCCCCATAAAATTTAAAAATGGCGCTTTTGGAAATTTTCCTGACAATTTTTCCCCTAAATAGTTTTAGGTAAATGTTTATAAGTTCATCATGTAATGGCGAAAATTACAATATTCTGGGTATAAGACATAATTTTTGAAGAAGGTTTGATGATATCCCTAAACATTGAAAGAGACCACTACAAAAACGATGTTGTGGGAATTTAAAAAGTGGAACCACTATGATATTGTAATGAATGGAAATAATTAAAGCACTATTTCAAATCCCACACTATATTTTCAACAGTGTTTTCAATTAGGGAATTGCCTAATATTGAAACAAAGATGGCTGACATTTTAAAACGACATTTTATTATTTTTCAAATTCACAACATTTGTAAGTTTTCATTGACAGCGAAAATCTTGTTGAAAATTAAAAGGGAAGCAGTTTTTATTGGCGACATCATTTATGGAAAGCCCCGATGCGGTGCGGGTCCTGATAGAAACACGACATAAAGCGAAATCCGCGATCCGCAAACGATCGCTCGTTCGAGTCGTTCGAATGCCGATGGCCGCACTCGAGCACGGTCGTGATTTTCCGGAGCGGCTCGACTACATTCGGTAGGATTCGGTCGCACTCGGGTGGTGTCGCGTGCGTGCGTCGACTGGCGTCGTTCATGAACATGATCAGAGGCGGGCCGGCAGATGCGGATCGCGGTCGAGTGTTTTCGGCTGCTTCGCTTTTGTGAATTGCTAGCAGTCGTTGTCTGGCATCCATCGGTGCTGACAGTTGTGACTTATTGGCGTCGATGTCTCGGTGATGAGGACTCATCGTTGTTGTTGTTGTGAGATGATCGACGAGTTGCGAGCCGATTGGATTTAGGCTGTGAATTTGTTACTTGATCGACGCGTGTTGAGCGGCGGGAAAAAAAAATGGAGAGAAAAATCCAAAAGAAGGAATGACCAACGTTGGATTGTCACGTGTTCGTATTGTTCGGATTCGGATTTGTCAAGTTGTCAACAAGAGGGAAGAAGAGCGGTGAAGACGAGAGTTTTTCTTTCTGCCGAACAGACACGTGTTGATCGGTTGGAAAAAGAAATTGAAATTCACCAAGTTTTAAGCCTACTTATTACAGAGTGCAAAAGTGACGATTGCGAAATCACAGTTGTGGCCCACAAACAAATAAAAATTACCACCTGTCATCGTAACCAACGACGGTGAGTAACAGTAACAAATATAATCTCGTTTGTTGATTTAGTTTCACATTTTTAGAACGTCATTTGAGAATTTTAAAAATATACCAACCATTTTTTTGCTACATAATAATTGTTTCAAAATGATAAAATTCAAATAATTAGTACTATGAAAAATGGTACATATTTTTAACGATTTGTGCAGTAAATTGGTACAGTAAACGCAGTTTTATTCCAGCTGTTATATTGTGGTTTAAATTCACAATTTTAATCGAAATATTTAGCATATTTTAAAATTTTGTAAAAAATAATCCCAACATTTTTGAATGACAATTTAAATATTTGTGAACAGAATGTGTTTGACATAATACATTTTGGTGGTTACTGGCCACGTGTATGGGGTATATTACTGTGTGTGTATAATTTATATATCTGTGTAATCTACTGAAATAATTAGCATATAATTAGTATATATTTCTATTATGAATACTTTTATATATACAACAAATGTAATTATTGCATAAAATTAGCCTATGTCCTCCATATTGAAAAGAAAACTTTCATTTTGTTTGGTAGGATTCAGACTGAAAATGATAATGTATATCAGTTAATCAAATAAAACTAAGCCACATTATTGTCAAACAATATATTTTTGAAAGATAAATAAATATTGAAAAATTCAATTAAAAGTTGATTTATATTTCAGGATGGAATTCATGAATTTCCTTAAAAAAGTATTGAAACTTTTAAATTGTTCATGGAAAACATGGAAATTTGTAACATTCCAAAACTATTTTTTTTACAGAAACATTTTGTCAAACTTCATCAGAGTGAAATTGTAATTTAACTGTAAAATTTTAAATTGTTAATGTAGTAGATATTCTTTACAGTATATTATTCCAAATCAATAAATGTACTATTATAATTTTTAATATGTTACATATTTTTTTGGGATAAAATTCTTTAAAAATCCATTTTAAAAATTCAAAATATGGTCCAAAGAAAGTTTCTAAAATTTTCTATAAGTACAAATAAGTAAATTATATATGTGGGCTAATGTTTCAAATGTAATGGTATAGGTTTATCATGTTTTCTAGTGATTTTTTTGTAAGAAAAATGAGTGAATGATTTATGATATTGGTCATGAAATGAAAAGTGGCCAATAACTGTAGGTCTTCCATGCTGTTTACCCTGTTTTGGTTCAAAAATAATTTGTTTTGAGTGTGTTGTTGGTGTGTGGCACAAGTTATTTCTTGATGCTGATTTTTTGGTTGGGTTTTTGGCAACCAATACTACTTGGCTCAGTGAAAGGTTGACGTCTTGAAGGTATGTTGCGACTTTTAGCTTGCTTTTAGAGAGATGAAGTGCAAAGCTAGTGTGTGACAGACAGTTGAAAATCAAGTTATAGCTATATAGGCCTAATAGTTGAGCATTCAGTTTGAACTGTTGCATGTTGTTGTTGACAGTGGTAAACGAATATAATTATATTATCGATTCCCCACCATTTGTTGATTCTTCCTGGAAAACTATATCACTTTGCTATAGGCAACATTTACCCACAAGGCGTTGCCAGGCTGTAAAATGCAACATCAATGATGACAGCAATAAAATATTGGCCAATTTTTACTTGCTTATACAGTATAACATAATATGCCAACAATAATACAGGCTCAAAATCATATTTAATAATAAATTGGAACTACATTATAAATTATATCAACCATTATAACATGTGTCTGTAGTTTAAATGAAATAATTAATTGCATTCCTTTAAGATTGATTATTTTGTTAATTGTTTCACAGTGTAATAAATAGTAATAAATACTCTGTTAACTGTTATGTCACTTACTGTGATTATGTAACTAAAAAAGAAATTATAATAACAGAAGTTAATGGTAATTTATAATGTAATTTATAACTGTTTAAATGCTAAGTTTATAGTAATAAATTGCAGTAATATTAAAAAATTGAAACTGTCACTAAAATCAGTAAAACTAAACTAAAATGAAACAATTGATTATTTAATAGTTTAAAATTTTTAATGGCATATATCCTTGTTTTTAATTTTAAATTTCAAAATAAATTATGATAATTCTTGTTTGATAATTTGACGAATAAAGTTAAACCATGTACAATGAAATAAATATACTTATACACTGTTAATTAAGTTATAATGTGATGTTTAGATAAAAGATAAAAGAAATGAAATAATAAACTTAGTAGTTATAGTAGAAGATCAAAGTAGAATAGTAGGCCTAATATAATTTAATTGTTTTGGGTGAATTTCTTCTAAAATAAAATTGTAATAATTAAAACAATTGGAATAAAGTTATGTAAAATAACAAATGCTCAGTTTTTATTACTGTATTAATATTGATACAAGTTACAACTAAACTAAAATGATATAACATTGGCAATTAAAGAATGTAGATGTTTTAGGAAAAAAAATATTTCTTGCATGTATAATTGTACAATTGAATTAACAAATGATAGTATAATTACTTATTTAGCAAACATTTTTACAAGGAAATTAAGATGCAATCAGAGTGACAATGAACCTTTTTGGGCTGGGTTGTGGTTTTAGTTTCTGTAAAACTAGGTTAAGGAATGTTTTGAGGGCTTGAGGAATATATGTGGAGTCATTTATAGAATTTCTGTGATCCATTTTGGGTGGAGAAATGTTGACTTACCAGATCCTTTTCCGTGTTGAAATTCAGAAGAGCTCATTTATAATATTGATGTTATTTGTATACTATGAGAATTCAGTTATGATTGCCTTTTTCTGTCATATATGCCCATTATTTGGATAAGATTAATATTGGATTGCCAAGGCAGGTATTGAATATTAATGCAGAAAATGTCTGGCAGCAATTTGGTGCAAAAAATAATATATATTATAGTATTTTTTTACCTTAGTAAAATAAATTTTAACTGGAGTTTTTTGGCAAAATTAATTTCTGTGATTTACATATTAATGTTTTATTTATCATAAAAATACTAACAGATTACAAATTGTTTTCATAACTTGGGAAATTTGTATTTTTGAATTTCTGAGACATTTTAATTGTTTTTTAAATGGTTTTATTATAATCAAACTTTAAATTTGAGCAGTTAAAAATTAAAAATCAATGAATTTATGGTATAATTATTAAAAAATGAATGGCAAATGTAGTTCAATTAATCATGACTTATGTTAACAAGTTTTTACTTGTTTTTCCTTGTTTTTACTTGTAACAAATGTTTATTCAGAGCTGCTTATCACTTATCAGTAAATAATTTAGACACGCAACCTGAAATACATACATAACCCTATTGGAAATAATGTACATTTTTTAAAACTGCAAATTTTCAGGTTGGTATACCTAGTATAAAAATACATAAATGACATGCTTTCATAATTAATGTGCAGTTCAAGGTCCAGTTTACCATTGCACAACTTGCATTGATTCGTTTCATGAAATCAGCTTTTTGAAAAGTAGGAAATTTGCATAATAAATATATATACATTGTATATTTAGATGGTGCAATGGGATTTGATATCAACTCAAATATCATTTTGAGTTGGGCCTATGTCATGTATACCTACCATATTTATAATCGATAAAACATTCATTTCAATGATTTAAACCTACATATATAGGAAAATAATGAATGCAAAATTGGGCGATTTCAGGATATGCAAATCTATATCTAGGATAGTTTAGCATGTAACATGACTTTTAAATTTTTGTACACATATGATGTAACATTTGATGGTAATTTTATTAGTGCCATTGCATAGTGATTATAATTAACAGTGTAAACTGTTATTTCTTACATAACATGTTATATATTGGTGTTGAAAGTTGAGAATTGAAACCACACATGGTGAGAGAGAAAAAATTGTAAAAAGTTTGCTATGGACACTAAAAGCAACTCTCAAAAGTGACACTAATAGGATTCCCTAAAAGGGGGAAGAGGGGGAGGGGGTGTACCAAAAATGGAAAGTACTTATACATAGAGGAAATAAAATAAAGCCTCAAAGTGACACTAAAATTGTAATAAACATTTGGAAAACTTGAGAAAATTAGCACTGAAAATAGATATTTCATGGTACTAAATGGTAAATGCTACTGTCAGTGACCCTTAAATAAGAAATAGATAGTGTAATAGTAACACTATCAGATACAGTGGAAATTAGGTCTGCCACTAATAGGTAGTCAAGTAGTACCAATGTTTCTAAGGACAGAACTATTAGGTTTTATGATAAGAATTTTTATTACATGGATTTTGTTAGAAGATAAGTGATTTGTCATGTGCATGTGACGTCATATATCACTGGGAAAAAAAACTTTCAATATTATGTTGACCTATATTAAAATAAAATGTTATTTTATTATTAAATAAGTTTTAGAAAAACTTTTAAGGAAGTTGGTTGATGAATTTTTATTTACATTAATAATACTAATGTTATTTTTTTGTTATATGTAAGGTGGTTGTACATGTAAAGTACATAAATTTGAAATGCTTTACCTATGTATCCACTAGTGGCTACACGTGGAGAAAAATAAAAAGCTCAGCATTAAAGGGTTAAAATGAAGTAATATAATATTTTCATAAATTTGCTGTTTATGAATTTTTGTAAGTATTACTGTGAAATAAGCACTGGGAAGTGACATATTATAGTAGGTTTTTCCTCTACCAGGTGGTATTGAATTAAAATGCTGGGATAGCATCAAGGTCAATCATTTAAAACAGACACCATAGTGTGAACAACACATTGTATGCGCACCATTGTTGCCAAAATTGTTTCACAATCATATTATTGAATTGCCAATAAAATATGCGTGTCTGACAGAATATTAAAATTTATAGAATATAAAATGGTGCCATGTTATATTTAATAGTCAAATGTATTCTTTTATGTAGTAGGCCTACTATGATCATTATGTAGTTGATGAACACTATTAGGTGTATAGGGAAATAAATAATTTAAATTGCATACCTTAGTTTAAAAATATCCTTAAATTTTGTACAGATAATAGTAAGTAAAGTTTGTGAATACTACACTTGTGTTTTTGAAGACATTCTTAAAGGGGAACTGACATGGTTTTGTAAGGTACCTTAAAATAAAGATAAAATATGAAGAAATGAAGTTTTGCAACAAATTACATGGAAATATAAGTAAAGAAAGTATTATATTGTATAGTACCTAAGGAGTTTGAAAGTTTGTAGATAGGTGGTTGACTAGCTTAGGGGAACATACTTATTGAAATATCCCATGGGGATGATTAAAAACTAATGTCCAATGTTGATGATTTAGGGTATTGCAATAAATTATGGGGAAAATAATTATAATAAATTATTATATTGCAGTTATAATCTTAAAGTTTTGTCAGATAGGAGGTTGAATAGCTTATAGGGGAACATCCTAGTTGAATTACCCCTTGGGGCTAATTAAAAACTAATGTTCAATGTTGATGATTTTTGTTAGGGAGGTGTTATTAATGATTGAATTTGGATGATGTCATCATAAATGCATGCATGCTGCCGAATATTTGGCAAACAAGGGTTTACTCTTTGGGTGAATGGTTTGTTGAGCAGATTTCACTTGGCTTGATGGTAGTTATTTATTAACCAGTTAATTGGCAGCAAGATGGTTACTTCCGCATGTATGGCCACATTGTAAAATGGCGTGGGAGGGTTGCTTTATAGTTGATGTTGGTTGTTCATCACTCTCTGCTTTATATATTATATATATATATATGTGCTGTGCTGGTTGAGAATAATTTGATATTTGCCATGCAGCAGGGTGAAAGAGCACGGGTCAACAAGTGGGTTACTTGTGACAACAACCGTGAATGCCTCCGATTTACGTGATGATAATTTTATTTGCAAGCTTTATTCTGGCGGCCATTTTGAAGCCAACACAACTATAAAAGTATAGTGCTCAGCCTATTTGTAAAATCTTTTCCAATCAAATTTATAATAATTTCACAAAACTATATATAGTCAATTTTACATTCTGATTCATAGGAATTGCATATTTATAATAATTAGAAAATTAGAAAATTTTTTCTCAATTTAGGAAATGGAAAAGGATTTATTGTTGTATTGTTTAGAGGTTTTTTGCAAGAAAAAATGGGGGAAAAAACTTTTGGTTGTTGGGATATAGGGATCAGGATGAAAAGTTTTCCTTATTGTGAACAGGCTTATGTTTGGTGGTTTGGTTGCCATGCAATCACTTCCTGTTTTAAGTGAGTGGACTAAAATGAAAAAGGGGAAATTGGCTAATTGGTAATGTTCCAAATTCATGCAAAGTAAATTTGACGAATTATTTGAAGTAGTGTTTTTTAAAAAATAAGCATTTATTAAAATGTCCATATGTTACAAGTGGCTGGTTCAAAAATATGAATACATATTTAAGTAAATTGCAATATAATACAATTTATAATATGGTGGACATTTAAATTTATTGCAGAAAATTACAAATTTAATAATTTGTTAATTACAGAATTCTAGCATTGCATTAATTTATATAGCATAGTACCTATTTATCTGTAGTGCAATATGAGTTTAAGTAAGGTAGATGGCGCCACGTTATAAATTTTAGTAGTACCTATACTTGAAGTCATCTGGCAACCCTGATGGCTGAGCTCAGTTGTGGTGCACATGTAACCTGATAATAATATACAATGATGTAATGCAAGCAAGAATGCAAATAAACGTGTACATTTAGGAAATATGGGCTGTAATTCGTTTTGAAATACCTTTTATAAATAAACATGCATGCATTTATTCGCATTCTTAATTTGCATTGCAAAATCTCTATGTATACATGTACAAAATATTTGAAATTTAAAGTAAATGTTTCCACCTCATTAAAAATGTTAAAACTCGGTCTGTTTGGCTAAAAATTAAGGTATATACCCTATGGCCAGGCAGTTTTTGAGTATAGCAAATGGTGCCTAATGTGAGTTTCAATCTTGAAGTTTTTATGTAGCTTTATTATTCTAAGTGGATCCACAAGGAATCATTTGTATTTTTACCGTTTAACATTGTATTAAATTAGTTAAAATTCAAATTTCTACTTATTTTCAAAATAAATAATTTTAAATTACATTTTAAGGCACTGACATTTAAATTTTCGATTATTTTCTGATATTGTAAATCTGCTGTATATGCAATGGTCTATTTTGTTAGCTAGCTAGACCAAGGAGTTGGCTAGACTTCAATTTGAAAATGTGCATTCCAAAATTCACATTGTTTTTAAATCTGGTCATAATAAAAATGTTTTAATTTAATTATCAATATGAATTGCCATTTATGCAAAAGTTTTGCAGAATTCTGCAGGAAATAAATTAAGTAAAATATTTCTTCACATGCAGTTACTGTTATATAATGTCTTCTTTCTTGGGACAATCAATAGTGGACAGCCAACAACTGCTAACAAATTGAAGCCAAAAAGTAGGCTTAGTTGTTGTGACCAATAATGGAGACTTTGGCAGCTTCAATTAAAGTTTCATGTTATGGAATCTGCGACAGATGGCACATATTAAAAATACGAAATGGTCAATTTGTTTACTTTTTTATTGAATTTTAGCAAAACTGCAATTTAGTGCACAATTCTACACAACTTTTTCTCATGGAAATTACATTTTCATTGGAGTTTGTCAACATAGAGTTTGCATACTGCATGTCCAGCAATGTTGAGCCTGGCATTAAGGTGGTGAAGTGTTGTATAAAAGCATCATTTTGATGGTTATAATATTGAAAAAAGAGTTGTCGTCAGTCGTTAGTCGTTCGCTATGCATGACCCGAATTTGAGTGTAGCATGTAGCCGAAAAGATAAGGCTGAATTACATGCTCTGACGACCGCATCATGCGATGAACATGCATTGCATGGGTAATTTTCACACACTTTTGGCATGTTAACTTCGGCTGCGATGCAATATTTTCTCCCCCGCTTGAATATAGTGAGCATAGACACAAAGCAATGGAGAAAAATGGCCGCCAAATGCATGTTTCACTGCAGTACACAGTTCAAAATGGCCGCCAATGCATGTTTCACTGCAGTACACAGTTCAAAATGGCCGCCAATGCGTGTTTCACTGTAGTACACACTTCAAAATGGCCGCCAATGCATGTTTCACTGCAGTACACAGTTCAAAATGGCCGCCAATACATGTTTCACTGCAGTACACAGTTCAAAATGGCCGCCAATGCGTGTTTCACTGCAGTACACTTCAAAATGGCAGCGCTCGTATTTCGAAGATTGTTGGTGGAATGTGTGTTTTGAAAAAGAAAGGAGGCAGGCAATGGTTTTTCTTGCTTGCATCTAAATTTAAACAGGAATCTACATAGCTAGGACTGAGCAGAGAGTGAGGTGGATACGTTAGATGGCAATCTTTTAGATGCTTTTGGCACAAATACGTAGCTACTTGTAAACATTGGAGCTCAAGTCGCCTGCTGGCTCAGACCAGCGGCTTCTTTACACTAAAATAAATCGTTGCGTTTAAGACGTTGGAAGTTTTCTCACAGCATACGTGTTTGCAGTTATCCTGTTTTAAAAGATATCTGAGAAAATGAGGAATTTGATACTATAGTGGATCTAAGTACAAATTAAATAGTGACAGATTTGAGAGTCAACACAGTTAATGTGTTCTTCTTTTCTTACTAGCTGTCAACTTGTTGAGATGTAATATTTAATATTAGTTTTTTGTAAGCAGTTCTATAGAGATGTATCTATAGATACAGGGTGGTGCAAAAGTCTGAATGTTTTGTCTTTGTGCCATTAACTTGAACAAAAAGTGAAAAACAACAAAATGATGATGTTTTGGTAAGACAACAGGACATTCTTTAGAGATATAGCAATGTACATACAACTCAGGGAAACCTGGATAGTCTGGAAAACTTAGGGAATTTAGATTTTAGCAAAAGCTATTCAGTAAAAACTTAATTAAAACTATTAAAAATGGTTGCAATGAAACTATAGTTTAACCTGTATATAGAATATGTTCTGGAAACTTTGCTTAAGCACTGGAAAATCTGGAAAACTATAAGATAATAGTAAAATGTTTTTCACAGATTTTTTAGAACCATGTGTAAGTGTTCTCAAGTCATCCTTTCAAAGCAAATTGGATTTTAAGTCGGTTAGTTTTGTGATAGGTTGATTCCTAAAAACTTTTTAAGTGCAGTAAACCATACAACAAATTTAGTTGCAGCTGCAGAATTTAAATAGCAATTTTGGCTGTCTGAAGGACTGATGCTTATCAGTATGCTGAATTAGGTGCATGCAACAGTGACAATTTGCAACTATATCTACCAAAATTGGTGAAAAACTGGAGTAAAATGTTCAATGTAAAGCTTAAAATTAGTGTTTGAATGAACTCTGCAGAGATGCAGTTTGTTTCCCATTTGTCAGTATAAATGTTGACACCATTTAGACTAGTCCTTGGTTTAATTGCAGGTGTGAAATGTATTTCTACTCTTTTCACATGTGCAAGTGAATTTTATATTGCATATGGAAAGACTGATTCTAAATTATGTGCAGTGCAATCATGACAATAAAGTTCAGAATAAAATACTGCAACAGGGTTCATATGTATACCACTCAGGGAAACCTGGAATATTTGTAAAACTAAGCCTGGAAGATAATTTTCTTTGACATCAGTTGTTCATAGAATTGCTATTTGGTTCCAAGTTTTTAGCCTGCTTCATGTATTTGAATGTTGCCTTGTTGAAATGACCTTTACATTCAGTTATCTCAACCGGAAATCATGGTAGAGTATTTTGCTTACAAAAAGTTGACTTATGCTGTTCTTCGGATAGAAGGCCATATTGTTCAATGGAAAATGGGTTCATATCTTGGAAGTGTACTTTATTCAAACTGGAGATTTAACATTGGTTGATCTAGCAGGTCTATGGATGGCATTAAACTTTATTGTGTGTTTTACCAAGTAAATTTCTGATAAATTTGATTTTATAATGCATGGAAATTGGAAAATACAAAAATTTGACTTTGTATGGCTAGGTGCACATGTTTAAGGAGTTTTATATTGTGTAATTCATGAATATTATATTTAATATCCGTGTTTCCAGAAGGTTATTATGGATGCAAAATTTTGTATGGTATTTTATAAATAGAAAAGTATTGAAAATATAAAGCTTCCATTCGTAAAAGAATCTTACAGATATACTTATTATTTTTTTATTGATTTTTATTTGTTAGGTACTGCACTTGCATATTGATATATGATATTTGGTATGTCTTTGTGGAGAATAGGAAAGAAATTTGTCGATTTTGTGGAGCAATGAAATGCCAAATGTCCCTGAGTTTTATTCGTGTGCTGGTTATGAAAGTAGATGTTTCTATTGTTGTGTGCCTCTTTGCAAATTTGTGTTCTTCTCTTAAAAAATTACTCAACTTCCTGGTGCAGTAGGCAAATAATGCAGACTGCCTATGATTTTCAATGAAACAATGTATAATGTTATTCCTGATGATTGTATAACGCCCCCTGTCGACAGATTCGACAACTAAAGATCCAACTCCAGTTCGTCTTAAATTATGATTTGCAAATAATACCTCACAAATGTACAACTATTGGTATCTCCAGTAAATATATTGTTATTTAGGAATTTATACAAGCCAAGTATACAAGTGTCAGACACATAATAAAAGTTTTATTACGAATAGTAAGTGCAAACTTTTAAGTAATTTATCAATTATACTTGTGAATTAATTAATCAGTGCTATTCATTTGAAGTTTCATTAATTGAGCATTCAAAGCTTATTTTATTGCAAAAAGTTAATTTGCCAAACAACCCAATAAGTTTGCTTCACTGAACTGTACCATGCATAACTTTTTTGCTTTGCTGCAATACTCTGTTTGTAGTACATAAATACTATATTATTTTCTTGAAACTTATTCAATGTCAAGTTTGACGTCAGAAAAAGTTCTTAATGGATCACAAAATATTCCACTTGCTACTTTATTCATATATTCATTTTCCTGTACTTCAACGTGCAGTGAATTGTGAACTTTTGACAAAAGAAATATGAAGAAACATTTAAATTAATTAATAATATAGGAAATTTCATTCCTGGAAATTTCATTAAGATATGACTTATTGTTAGTGATACTTTTTTACTGCAATGTGGCAAACCAACAGTGTGATACTAAATGGCATATAGTTTACGGAGAGTGTTTCACTTTGCGTGTGTATAGGGTGGTGTTGGTGGCTTGAAACTTCTCTTTGCTTCAGTCACTCAGTGTTTCACTTAGTTGCTAAATTTACCCGCTAGAATTGTGCATGCCAATCAGGTATTGGAGCGACCAAAGCCCAGCACCAGCAGCCATATGGCAGACATTCTCTTCGCCTGAGTAGATGCTATTCTTGGGCCAGTGCTGTAGCTCTTAGATTGTCCATATTAGAGGCGAGGGAGAGTTTGAGTGAGAGTGAGAGGAAAGCCTTGTTGCACTGTTGGCAGGAACGCAATGGCGGCGGAGCGTCGTAGCCTTTCCATGCTTTTCGCCAGCAATATGCTCCATAAGCAGCTAGCCTATGCTCAAAATAGAGAGAGACTGCAGCATAGCCAACAAGAAGTGCTATTCTGGCACTTGCTTATACCCTCACATAACGTCTGCTAATTTATTTACGAATCCATTGTCCAATTTAAAGGTTAAATTGCTGCAATAGTTTGAGCACTATATGAGTCTGTGGTGAATGTGGCAAGAAATGTGGCAACTTTCTCAGTACAAATATAATTCTCCCTGCTTGGGAAATGCTATGGAAATCTTATTTTGTGTACAGGGTGAGGCATTTAAAGATATTAATTGACTTTGACCCACCTATGTAACTAAAATCTGTAAATCTGTCTGAAACATTTATTTGTCAAATGATGTTTTCACCTATTTGGAGGTGTCAAGTTAAATGCCTCACCCTGTATATTTTGCGAAAAGGTACATTGGAAAATGGTACTTTGATGTCTCAGGGAAACCTGGAAAAGTCAGGGAAATTGAATGTGTTTTAAATTATAGTTATTTAGAAAAATGGTTGTGTAATAAAACTAAATTAACCTGCATATAATATACCCTTGAAATTTTGCCTAATCACTCTTGAAAACCTGGAAAACTTGAAATCACAGATTGGTATGAACCCCATGTAAAAGTGGTGATATTTCATGTGTTTGATATGTTGTGTAAAATAAATATTACACATAACACCTGTTAAGTTATAACTATTTTTGAAAAATTAATATAGTACATATAATTTGTAGCTTTTTCAATGTAATGCTTGCTATTTGAATTTATGGTATTTCAGTAATAACTTGGAATATGAATGCATTTTACCTGCAAATATTTTCAAAGACATGACACCTGTTTGGTTATTTTAGGTTTTCTATTGTTTTAACATTGCTGTGTTGGCATTGTGCCTTTATACATTTCTTTATTTTATTATTGAAACATTTAGAGTAAATGAATTAACACATATTTTGGGAAGAAATATTTCTGATGCATGTGTGGAATTTACTGACATTTATTGTCTAGAAAGAATGTTAGATAATGTTATTTATACATTGAACTTAACATGTTCAAGTATTAGTGAATGCCTAATGGTCTTTGTACCCTGCTGAAATTTATTAGCTGTTTCTATAGTTTTTGCAGTAATTTTTAGACTGTTCATAAATTTGTGCTGAAAACGGTACTGACTCGACTTTCATCCTTGTTATGTCTCAACTTTTAGACTCGGCTTGGATTTAAACCATATACAGTTTTAGTGAACGTTGTTTTCATCACTTTTATGTGGGGCATAAACAGTGTTTGATTGACTATGGCGTTTTACGAATGAAACAGAAAATCTGGATCTTTCTTTTCACATATCCCCTCTAAACACTGATTACACTTGGCTAAAACGATTGAAAGTTTAAAAGCAAAGGTTCTTCTTAACTATTATAACATAGCAAAATAACAATTTCCACTATTAAAGCTCGAAATGCAATAAAATAATTACATCAGTCATTAAATTTTCATGATAATGTGGTTGAGATATACTTACTTTGTTGCATGCATTTACTGAATAACTAGATTTTATCCATATTTCTGCATCATTAAGTATATTTACCATTGAAATGTACTTGTTAGAATGGAAGTGTCATTGATTTATTAATCTGATCAGTTAAAACTGCTATATTATCCTACTTTCAGCACATTTCATGATGCAGCTTAAATAACTGCATAATTAACCACAATTCATCAAATTTAACATGCTCTATAATTTATTAACTAATGCAAATCTCAATGCATCAAGTAGGCCTACTCTGCAAACTGTAAAGACTATACATTGTCTGTTTTTCAAATCTGGATTTAAACAAGGGATATTAAAAATTATATGTGATTTATTGTGATTTACCAGCCATACACTTTTATTATGCAAACGTTTGTGTTTTTAATGAACATCCTCAGCAATTAATAAAATTATTAGACTTTCAGTAAACAACACTTGAAGGTACCTTAATTGTTAATTATGCTGAAACATGTTGCCTTCTAAAAATCCTGATGTAACTCCTTTCCTGAACACATGTTATATTAATTAGGTTAACAGCAATTTCCTAATAACAAAAATTAAACCTGAAATGGTTGCCAGATTAATTGTTATAAGGTACACTCTTCTAAATAACATTAACAAATGAAATAATTTACTATACATTCAATCCAATATATTCTACATTATACATTTCTACATTAGGTATACCAAATGATATAAAATTAAATCAATTTTAAAAATGTTAGCTGCATTCATAAAAATCAGATTACCATAATTTATTAAAATCTGATTATTATTAGTTTGAATGGACTTAATAAAATATCATGTTCATCTGTTGTTTAATTATGTTAAAAACCAAATTGACATGAATATTATAAACTGGTTGAGCAGTCATGTGACTTGGCCTTAATATAAACAAATCTAAAATCATGATTTTGGTTGAAGATTGTGCAGTCAATGAATAATTCAAAAATAAGTTTTTGCTGAAAATGGTCTGTTTGATTAATTTAAAAGCAAAACTTGTCATTATATTACATGGAAATGACCTTCTTAAATAGAACAGAAGAATGTTGAATAAGGAAAGAAGTAAGTTAATTGGGTACAGGTTCTGTTTAGTGTTTTGTTTTTATTGTTGTTGTTGATTGGTGAAAGAAGAATCTGGTTGAAAATGTTGAGATGCTATTGCAGTGAATTCCCATGACATATAGCGGAGTTAATTTACGGTGTGCTTGCAAGATAATATCGGTTTTGTGTGGGCTGAAAGCGGTGTTGAATTCTTATTTACTGTAGTTAATAATTAAGGTTGATTGATGTGGATAAAAGAGATCGATCAAGCGGCTTATTACGTGATCAAACCCATCAAGCTGAACATTGATATGTGCATGCTCTCCATTCAAAGCCACTGCTGCTCCCATCTTTATTGCCTCCAGTGAAAACGTGTTTATAACAGCAATTGAACAGCAATTTATTCGACAGATTGTGGCAAATAATACCTATATACTACTCTACTACTATACCCTATACAACATGTATCATGCTAATTAGACACGCTAATATTAGTGCATGCTCTTTAATGCCAATAATATTTATGGGGTTTATCAATAAACTTGAATGTATTATTAATATTGATTTCTTTTCATTTAAGATACATGCAATTGTATACGTATTAATCGCCTTGCTTGGGAATATTATAAAACGGGGTTCATACCACTCGGGGAAACCTGGAAAACTGAGGGGATTTAAATTCTAGACAAAAAATAAGGAAGTAAGGAATCTATGTTATAGATTGGAAAATCATGAAAAACTTGGGGAATTTAAATTTTGGGTGAAAATTTTAGGGAAAGCTTAGGGAATTTAGATTTTTTGGATTAAAAATTTGGGGAAAAGCTTAGGGAATTTAGATTTTGGATAAAAAGTTTAGGGAAAGTTTGTTTTGGATACAAAATTTAGGGGAAACCTTAGGGAATTTAGATTTTGAATAAAGAAATGTAGGGATATTTAGGGAATTTAAATTTTGTATACAAATTTTAGGAAAAATTTAGATTTTGTATACAAATTTTAGGAAAAATTTAGATTTTGTATAAAAATTTAGGGGAAAACTTAGGGAATATTTAGATTTTGGATACAAATTTTAGGGAAAATTTAGATCTTAGATAAAAATTGTGTAAAACATTTTGGGGATTTAGATTTTGCATGGAAACTTTTTGTCAAAACTTAGGGAATTTTATTATGTTGCCAAAACATACAAAACTCTTTGAAATTTATATAAATATATGATATGCAATTTGAATGTGTTTTAAATGAAAAGTATTTAGAGAATATTAGTTGTAATAAAACTAGTTTTTAACCTTCAAATAATATGCTCTGGGAATTTTGCCAAAGCACTATGGAAAACCTGGAAAACTCAGGGACTTCTGACATATTCGTTTTATTTGTTTTGTAGCAAATTTATGATTTGTTGTATAAAATTAGAAGATTTACTGGACAGATTAATGTTGTGACTATTTAATCAATAACGTTGAAGGCAATACTAGTGAACTGATGTTGAATGATGTTGTTTAAGTGCTTGTATATAGAAATGTTTGGTGTACTGTGGAAAAATCAGCAGCCATTATTAGATGTCTCGTTTCAAAGACTGAAAGTGTATATGGTTGGTGCCATTTTGCAAGTGCACATTTGGCAAAGTTTATTGTCTGGAACCACTTCACACCCGTTGTTTTAATGCTTACATTTGCCCAACGACTCCAAACTAAAGAACCTAAATGTCGTGAATACATCTCCTATTTATGCTTATAATTTAATCCAAACGGTATACACACATTATATGTTATAAACTCATACAAGGAATAATTTCATAATTGCACTTTTACATATACGAGTATATTCCCACAAAAAACTATTCTAAAACCAACAATTGCAATAACTAATATTCTCAATATAACTATTTTTATGTCTGAACTTGTTTTTGGTAATTGGTAATTAATAATTAATAAGTTAACATTGCAAATTTAACTAAAATAGAAATGACAATATTAGAATATTAGTTTTAGTTTTAAATTTTGTCATAATTTGTTTCTAAACATTGAATATAATTAAATAAGAGATGATACTACTATAAAGAAAACTGTATAATATGTAAATATATGAGAAAATATGGGGAATTTTGTAAGGTTTTGCTTTTAACCTAATTTGAAATTTTAATTTTATTTAATAAGGTATAAGTGAAATTTGTTTTTTTGCAAAATCAAATAATTATCTTGATAAACATCTTGATAAATATCCTGATAAATAAAAATTAAAGGCAAAACATGTTTCACACTTGTAATTCTTTTGCCAATAATCCCTTCTTTCCTATTGGTTGTTATTTTGAGTTTCAGACCCATGAAAGCTCTAAATAATGCAGCATTTGTAAAAGAATAATTGTTTATAGAAAATTAAGCCGTGTTTTAGTCTATACTTTTATAAAAAGTTGGTTAACCAACTTTTCCTTGTATTTTATGAACAGTTGTCCTATTAATTTAATGTGTTCACGTGAAATTTACGAGTTTAGACAGACATAAAGTAGGGTTTGAAAGAAGTGAGGCGATTAAGATATATACAGATCGAAGATACAAACCCGGATTTCCTAAATATAGACTGTAAGGAAGCAATATAGTGCATTAAAAATCTCTCTGGATCGCATCATGAGACTTGTTGATATTTTTTCCTCACTCTGTTCGCAGAATTAAGATTATTTTTGGAGTCTCATCTCTGTGGTGAGAAGCCAAAAGTACACTACATTTATATATATATCTGTGTGTTGCATGTCTGGAAACGTGCAAAAGCAACGGGTAAGCAAGGAATTTGTTTAAAAATATAAAACGCACCACAATCATAATAACTATATTATTAGCTATATTTATTCACTACATGTATAGCCTACAATCCTACATATATGTGGTAGGTATACTATATAGTTCGTTGAAATAAGTGGAATGTTGTTAGGGGGTTCACACCATAAATAAAAATGGAGTTTTCTATAGCCCTACTTGAAACAAAATTAAATTTGTTAAATTCTAATAAAAGTTTGTAATGCATAGTGTCATTTGAAGTAGTATACTACATGTACATTAAATTTTTAGTTTTTAATAATATATTACATGGATAGAGGTCATAAAGACATAAATATGTATGTACCAGCTTCAAAAACCGATTGCAACCTGGATATGTAATATAAAAGTATTGATAGAATTTATACACATTTTGTTTATATAATATTAAAGGTGAACTGACATGGACTCTGAACTTTACCCTTTCTGACCAATCCTGGACAGAATAATTGGCAAGTTGTCCCAATTTACCCAATGGCAGGGTTGGTATAGTCCACTTTTACCGCCCTGTCAGTTCACCTTTAAGTGGACAATGAAATATTAGTTTATTGTTAAGGAATATAAAATAAAACTTGATTTGTCAACACTTTAGACATAAAATTGGGGTTATTTGGGAACATGTTTTAAATGTTTATATGTATTAATGGAAGGTAATATAATTGCAGTAGTTCTATCCAGTGCTTCCACCTGGTGGCATATACATTTTCATAGTATAGTTATATTAATTTATTTTTTACTCTAGGGTAGCCCTATATATTATTAATTATTCATGTAAAAATTTGCAATTACATGTTGTAAATATTTGCAAATGGCAGGCTGATGCAAAATGTTTTCATTCATTATTTAAATATTCAATATAAGGGTTCATATCACTCAGGGAAACCTGGAAAACTTTGTATATGGGCCTGCACAACGAAAGCAATTTTGTTTGGAACCAATGACTACTATGACACTTTATGATTTGCGTTTTGACGAGTTGAAGTTGACAAGTGGAAAATTTGTGCTATATACTGACTGACACTAAATTCCCAATAGTGTTTTACCAGTGACAGCACCTGCCAAAAGGGACGTGTAAATACATATGGGAGTTACACAAGGCTATGTAGTGGACATAAAATGAAAATATAATAGAAAAACCTTGGCCACAATTCCATTGTATATGCATGTTCAAAACAATTTCCCATTAAAACTTTGGTGAGCAGAAAATGGCCACTTATCTGCATTGCTAATGTGCGAAATAAGAATATCCGTCGTATAATTATCAGCTTTATACAGGAAGGTGAAAATTATCTCAAGTCAAGATTTGTGCATGTCTACATGTGATGCAAATGAAATTAAGTTTTATTCACAAGAAATTTTGCTGGCGGAAATTGCAAAACTATTTGCATTCAGGAATTATTTTATTTGAACTATAAACATATTACACTATATATACAAAATACTAAATTTTTAATGTTTTAATGCATAATTAAAAATATATATATTACAAATTTCCAAGAGCAATTATTTGTGATTTATTATGCCCAATGTTGAAATAATATTAACTGTCATAAATTTCCAATATCATGTTATTGATAAAATTGGTTGCATTCTATCTTAAACAAAAATAATGTTTTTAAGAATTCTGGCAAAGTTATATGACTATAATAACGTTGCAGGGCAGCCATATTTTTTTCTAGGACCATTCAAACATATAATATAATTTATTACATGGTGATTTTGGTGTAAAGATTGAATGCAGTTACATATACTTCTTCATGTATCTATGCTTCCCTGTACATTATGCATTGCACATTGTAGTTCGTACAGCAATGCACAGGTGGCGCTATGTAAGTCCACAAAGTGAGAGATTTTAGAGTTTCATATATGTAGGCCTATAGTTAAAATCAATAATAAATAATACAAACTGCTATTACTGTGATTTTCATAAACTATATAATATTATTTTGCACAATTTTTATAACACATTTTTCATATTTTGAATTTCGAAATATATTTCTTGTTCAGAGGCTTAATTAAATATATTTGTTCTATATACTTAAAATATATTACAGGGTTCATACCACTCAGGGAAACCTGGAAAATCTGGAAAACTCAGGATAAATTAGAATATAACTAAAAATTAATGGAAAACACGTGTAATATGTTTAAAAATTTGCCAATTGGTTTTAAATTTAAAACCTGGAGAAGTCAGTGCACTTGATATGAATATAATTGTATATAATATGCATTAATTTAAATGTGTTTCAAGTTAATTATTTAGAAAAAGGGTTGTAATAAAACTAGTTTACCCTGCATAAAATCTACTCTGGAAATTTTACTTTAGCACTCTGGAAAATCTGGCAAATTCCAAGATTGTTATGAACCATGATACATAGTACATTGTGTCAGTCAACATCACATGTGTGAGAAATGGATATAACCTGCTTAAGCCGGAATTATAGTTTGTTGGCCTGCTGTTTGTACCAGTGTACTATAGGATTTAAGAGATATTTTTGCAACAAGTCAGGAGGGGGTTTAGCTGTAAATATTTATTTGTGAAAGGGGTAAAATGGAGATGGAAGTAGGCGAGAGTTTGTGGATGTGTGTCGTGAGAGCGACACTTTCTCGCCTCCAGTCAATTTATTGGATTTCCATTAGAGTTGCTGGAGCTGTCAGCTATATAGACGCTGGTTTATCGCCATTGCGCTCCCGGACATGGAAAAGCCATGGAAAGAAACTGCATGAGTATATATGTATGTATACATACATATATAGCCTAACTGCGGTTTTCACGTGCTTCCCGATCAATATTTTTCCTCCCATCTTGTATATCCCTGCAGTTTATAACACGTACAGCCTGAGTTGGGTGAAACAGAGTTGAAACAGAAATCCTAGAAAAGATAAGCAGTTCAGATGAAGTGGTAAATTTACATGGCAAACATTCAGTTTCTTTTTTTTTTAATATTTGTGATGTGTTTTATACAGGGAATATTAAAGTGTCAGGTTAGTTTTCATGTCAAACAGCATCAAGGTATATGTTGAACATTACAGGGTGTAACAAAAGTTTGGTCACTTTCGCAGGAAAGCTAACAATTGGCTGTGACCTATAGCAATGAGGCAAACAATGCCATTAGTGAGTTTAGTGAAGTACTAATACAATATGTTGTTATATTAAAATAGATTTGAAATGTTCAGATAAAGAGAATTGTACAGATGCATGCATGGGAGTATTTACATTTGGCATAAATTGTAAAATTTATCATTGCAAATGCATAACTAATTAATTTGTTGAAGCACTTCTGTATTATAAAATTGCCTTTTTTGTTATGGTATGGTATATCACAATTCTCACATTTTGTAACATAAATATTGCATGATTTGTACATGTAAAATAAGTATGCACATTTAAATCAACAATAATAAAAAAAATTACAATTTGAAATTGCAGTGCTAAAAATCGTTTTAGAGGCAATCTTCAAAAAAGTTAAATTTTAAGCATTTGGAAATTATGCATTCTTCTATTTGTATTTGAAGGGTATGAAATACTGCAATACTCGATGTGTGTCTGAACCCCACAGTGTGGCTTGACTGCATTGCACATTGCACTCGGATACGCGCTTGCACCACATGCAGTACAGTGTTTAAAAAGTTGCTGTCAGCTATAAGCTATTGTCATGAAAATTACGGAACTTGTCCCATCCCACGTATTTCGGCTCGTTCTACAACTTTCCAATTGGAACTGACCACCTATCTCGAACGGTCGCAAAGTTAGAATTCGGTTGAACGTGAAATAAGGGTCTCCCTGTAAATTCAACTAATGCATTGTAAAGCGCATCTATGACTTCCTATTTGTGTGTGAAAACAGTTGTTCAATATTTTGATTATTAAGAAAGTTATTTGATGTGGCCCTTCTTTCTCATCCACCCGGTATATAGTTTCATGGACAAAAGAATGTAAAGTCCCTTTCAGTTGGCCCTCTTTTTAAACAAATTGTTGACAAGATGCTCCATATTTACAGTATTATCTGACGTCACTAAAAGATATTTCAATGTGTAAGTGCTGGATTTCGAGCAACCTTCATGTAAAATGCATTATTCCAAGTTAGTGATTATTTTATTGATGAGATCATCTTGAACAAGGTACTATACTTTTGGCAAGGCTCAAAAGATACACAAAATTGAACATTCATGTCATAAATTTGTAAAATCTATGGCGGAAAGATGCACAAATGTGAATGACATAGCAAAATTTAGTGGAACTGCCTATACCCCTATCTATATTCTAATATTCTAATTTTTTGTTAGCCATTTTTCTATGTTTCCAATAAGATTATTTGTAAATATGTGATGAATTGCATTATTAATTTGCTGCAGATGTATTAAATATTTATTATCACACGGTGTCAATGCCAGCAATTAAAACCACTTCACATTTTAGTACTAAATTGAAAGTGATAAATTCCGAAGGGAGGGGAAATTTATGGTGGATATGCATGAAAGCTTATTATTAACAAACTGAGATGTTGTTGCAATTTTTCCTTGATATCGAGGACATTATTTACAAAGTGTATGCAAGGTTATCGAGTTGCTTTACTTTGTTTGCATGATTTATGGCTGCATTTATTGTTTGTGTTGAGAGATAAGCGTCAAGTGATATACTTTGTAATTCATTTAGGGCTCCTAATGCGCATATCACACTCTGAACACTGAACACTTTGAATGCCAGCAATGTGATGTCACCACTCCAGGGGTTTGAACCCTCCCCAGCTCTCTCTTTATCCATTTTCTTCCCAGTATTTCCCCACAACTTTGAACCAAATTGATTCATTGCCATAAATATGCCAAATAAAAACACTTTTGATGAGTAGGATTAATGTTATTAGACTGTCAGGTGTTATATATTGTATGTAGCCTTGTATTGGATGAAATCAATTTAAGCTTATCTATGTTACAATTCTGTTGTATTAATTAATTAACCTCCCCCTAAACTATTAAATTTTACTACACTATGGACCTATTTGAGTTTGATTAATTTTAAAAGCAATATTTGTAAGTATTTAATTTTCCGTTTTATTAAAACTTGTTTAAAGTTTTGTTAAATTTGTTCTAAAGTTTTGTTAAATTTGTTCTAAAGTTTTGTTAAATTTGTTCTAAAGTTTTGTTAAATTTGTTCTAAAGTTTTATTACAATTTGCTCTAAAGTTTTATACAATTTGCTCTAAAGTTTTGTACAATTTGTTCTAAAGTTGTCTTTTAATTTGTTCTAAAAGTTGTCTTTTAATTTGTTCTAAAAGTTGTCTTTTAATTTGTTTTAAAAGTTGTCTTTTAATTTGTTCTAAAAGTTGTCTTTTAATTTGTTTTAAAAGTTGTCTTTTAATTTGTTCTAAAAGTTGTATTTTAATTTGTCCCAAAGTTTTATTACAATTTAAATTTTAGGCTCGCTAGTGACCCCTGGTGGCCGATTATGGAGGAAGTTTTACCTGTAATTAAGCAACTGTTGCCTTGATTTTAAACTTTTATTTGCTGACATATACAGGATTTTCTAAAACTAATATAAATGTCAGAGTCAATATTTTAAGTATGTTTGTTTAACATTTTATATTTTAATTACAGTGATTTATTTTACACCTGCTTCATGATAAGTCTATAAATATTGTCTTTTATGTTAGGAATACTTGTCTTTGAGTACTATTGGATGAATTGCATCAATGAAGTACCTATATAGGTTCTATAGCTTATTGTAACTACTTAGAAGATAAGTAGCTATATAAATGCTGTGGATTTGGTGGCATATTTCTGTTTACTTTCTTCGCCGCTATTATCGGTTTAAGTAGATGGCAGCACTATAGGGTGTAATGTAGGCGTTTAGGTCAAGCTGAAGCCATTTTGAAGTTTGCTTGGATTACAAGCATTAGTCGCAAATATACCTGCAAGTAATGGTTTGTGGGTGGCAAGTGGTTGGCAAGGAAACACCTCCCCTATCTTAACGTTACATTGATTTTGCCACCAAAACACGCCCTACACCATTATTACAGCTTGCATATATACAATGTAGTTCATAGTGGGTTGGTGTGATTTTTCATCCCCATCACTTTCCAAATAACACACAAACACCAAAATTGCGTGTTTATAAATGAAAGCATCAGTAATCACTGGCGTTTAATTTTTTTTCATTTAGTCTTGCATGGGGAAATTTTGAGTAACTTGCTAGGTAACATGTTATTGTAGGTAGTAATTGAATTAATTTGCTGGTTAATGGTTAAATTAATTAGCAGGGAAAAGTTTTTGTGATGTTTGAGGGATTTTGATCCGCAGTACTCGAGCCAACTTTCAGGGGTCGCTTTTCTCCATTCAATGCTGGTATATTAAAGACTTAGCAACTTGTCACGTGATTGCTATTGCGGGTGCTTCTCTGTAGGTGGCAGCATGTTCAGGGTGTCTACTGGTACTGGAATTAAATCCTTGAAATCCTGGAAATGTACTGGAATTATTTCTTAATCCAGGAAAATATATAATTTTTACACTTTACATAATTTGTTTATTAATTTCTGTGTTCCTCTTCTAATTTGCTTGAAACAAAATATCAATTAAGCATGAGACTTGTGAATTTCGATGGTTCATTCCACTTATTCATCAGTTTTTAAGGGATTAATGTGGTTTGTTATGTAACTAAAATTCACTTTATGTATTTTGTGTTTAGGAAAAAGTTATAAATAACTTTGAAAATACTTGAATTTTGAAATAAAAGTTTAGTAGAAACTCTGATGTTAGAATGTAGGCAAGGCTTATGGTTTCATTCCTGGACCTGCTCATTGAGGCTAAATTAGCTTTTATACAATATGCAACATATGGCACAACTTATGCTTTATATAAGATACAAGGTTATTCACCATACTTTATTGCCACATCATGTAATGGAAAATGAATTGTAGGTGTCCATAAAAGTTCATTTATGACTGTCAGTAAGTGAATTTATTTCGTTTAACACTAATATGTCACTTAAATTGCAAAACCAAAAGTATGTGCACATTTGATTAATGGTTTGAAAAGCATCTTCTAAGAACAGAGTTCAGGGTTTTGTTGGTTGGTTGCAAGTTGTTCAAAGTTTCTGTTGACTGTAACACCCACTCATTCATTTCATTGAGTGGAGCTAGGCAAGTCAGTGAGTGCTCAATGTTGGCAACACTTGAGTTGTGTGCTGGCTAAGCAGCAAATTTGCCGGCTCGTCCCAACATTCTTTACTGCTTTTGAATTTTTTTTATTTTCGCCCTTGTTACTAGAAATTTTTTCTCTCCACTTGTTTTACTTGTGCCGCACTTTACATTGCTATCATCGTGCAAGACGTGGACGAATTACTTTGGCTTGGGTTTTGCCCAATTGGCAACACTAGTGACATTTCTTAAAAGTGGGAGCAACGAACTTTTCTCGTCCATTTGTCATCATAAAAGTTTACCGAATGTCTGTTCATGTGATTCCTTGGCTGCCAACTGTTTCGATATTTATTGTTCATGGTTGCAGTTGTTGGCATTACATTTTTGCTCTTCTTTTCCAGTCTCACTTCAGAGATTTTGGAGAAAAGTTGAATCGATGCCAGACATGAGATTTAGACCTATTCGGCAACATGTTGTAAGCTTGGTGTCTTCACTATTGTCAAATAAAATAAATTAAGGCATGAAGTGCATAGATTTTTTTAGCAATTAATGTTTCTAATAGCGAATTAACTTAATTATAGTATACATTTATAAGTTTGAAACGAAAGGCTAAAGTTTTATTGCTAAATTCTCTTCGAGTAAAATTTTACTAATATTGTAATAAATTGTAGTTCCTAATTATTTATGTATTCCCTATAGTTGACTTGCATATTGACATGGATAACATTTTATCAATTTTAAGCCTACCTTAATTCAAGTAATTTGCAGTAATTGTCCAAATAAAATATTTTGCCTTACAGCTAACTTAAATGTATGGGCACATACATAAGTAAGACGATTGATGTTTGCATAATGTATGGATTACCTTATAATAAGTTAATATATGTGTTTAGATAGAGTTTACCTAAATATCTCATTTGATATTCAAGAGGGATTATAATTAAACTTCAATTTTTGTCTTATTTTTTAAAAACTGCATGCATGTGTTTGCATTTCTTATCATCTGTTCTTTAGTGGGTTTATAATTGCACAATTCATTCATGGCAATATTACCCATAATGGAGATGTTAATTGAGGATCATGGCAATAATAACAACCTCATTTTAATATAGTATAGGTACTCTACATGTTCTTTATATTTATACTGCTTTAAAATGCAAGGACAGGGTTTAATTCCACTCAGGGAAATCTGGAAAATGTGGAAAACTCAGGGAAATTAATGTAAAACAATGTCAATTAGAATAGTATATTAATAACGTCACGGTTGAATAATATAATTCTAAGTAACATGTTAGAAAATCATATGACATGTCACCTAGGGTCTAACTTTTAAGGTTATCGCATTCCCATTTTGGCAACCGTCAACGTAATGTCACTGGTTTCAATTAGGAAGTTGTAGAGCATCATGGAATAAGTACAATAAAAGCAGTTATTGATTTCTATCTCTAATAAGTGCTTCTTAACTAAATTGTTCAGTTAGCCAGAAGATGTGCTGGACCGTGAAGTCACTTGCAACGCACTGCTATGCGGGGAAGTTAGCAAATTACCCCTGCTCCTATTTTGGCTCGCCTTATTAGGGTAGTTCCCTTATAAGAAGCACTTTTGTTATTCCCCAGGTGATAAAATTGACTTAAATTCAACATTTACAAGGTTAAAATGAATGCTGTGTAATATACATATAACCAAAAACCAACTGGTGAATCAGTACTATAATGAAGTAAGGAAGATGATGAAAATCATGGTGTGTGTTTACAGCGACGCCAAGTGGCTGGGAATTAGTCTTTGACCTAATGAGAATCCGATTTGATTGATAATAATGGTAATTTGATGATTGTAGTGATAGTGATGATGATAATGATGATGATTGACAATGGCAGCTTCATTAGGTGCTGAAGCATGCAGTAACAAACTGCAGGAATTCCGGCAAATGCCGGAACTTGTGGGACATGAGAATGACAGTAGTTCACGGGGTTGCTGATAGAGGGCGTTGCTGCGTGGTGACATTTTTCTGCTTGGTATCTCAGCAACTCAAGCTCAAACATAACCAAGAGTGACATAACTAAGCTTTTATTCTGACAAATTGAAATTGTATGTTTAAAACATTAAAACATTTACCAATTATACTTTCTAAAAACGTATTGCATGATGTCTACACAAATTAATGGAAAGGTTTTGTGTGATTATTGTAAAATAAATACTACACAGATAACTTTGGGATAATTATCTACTTAACTTGCACAAGTTTTTGTTTTTAAATTAATGCAATGTTCTGCATTATATGTGTTATGTAAACAATATGGAACATTACAAAAATTATTTCTAAAAATTCAATACAATCGAAACCAACAGGGGAACTTTGTTTACCAGACAGGAGGTTATAGTTTGCATAGACTAACCTACACACTTAATTACCCTTTTTCGAACTTTAAATTATAATTTACTAATTTTCACAGAGATTTTGTTGCAACTTTTGTTTTATTTATAGTTTTTCTGTTGTTCTTTATGTAGGCTCTGTTTCAGGGTACCTTACAAAACCATGTCAATTCTCCTTTAAATAATACATAAATGTAAACACAGCTGTTCAAAGACTGTCATATATGTATAGACTTATTTTAAACAGCATTTTGAAATATATAATAAATCGGTAAAATTTGAAGAACTATGTATTAAAATTCAACTTTACAAGTTTTAAAATAATAACTCAAAACTAATGAATGTTTTGCTAACTAAGTATTTTGGGAATTGAGAAAGTATTGATTGAATTGAAATAATTTTGAATGGAATGAAATGTTTTTGAATTAAATTTTATATATGTACTCTGAATAAATTCATAAATCATATTGCATATGGTTTACCTAATTGCTTATAACAGTGTTCAGTGCTGCAAAGCCATAATTGGGTTGATATGAGATGTTCAGTTGTTATGTGCTTTGTTAGAGATATCATTTATAGGATATACATGTTTGTCGATTTGCCATCTTCATATACATAGAGACTGGTTTTACTTTACTTTTATTGATTTCTTCTTGAGGTCTGTTATTTTTTGCTCTGTCTTTCTTTCTTTGCTGGTTGGAAATACACGTTGCAGCAAGTAGTCAGCTCTTCACTGCGGCAATCTTGCAATTTTCTTCTTTTTTTGCCCCCTTTCCTTCCAAGACAATCTCTGCTGTGAACGACCGATTTTCTTGAAACTGTTGCTCTTGAGTCGATGAATTTATCGATTCACACATTACATGTGCGCCGATATTGTTGATTAGTTGGGCCTAAGTTGATCAGGCGGCCATTTTGACTCGTTAAAATCACGCACCGTTGATTTGAGTAATTATTGGTGAACTATGTATGTATATTATCCTACTTTTCCCCTCTTTTAACCCTCTGTAAACGTTCACAGTGTGCAACCAAGGTGCAACAAAGACTATTATTTGGTTTAAAAATGAACATCTATGACTAGATGTTTTTATAGATTGTAAGTGAGTGGCAATACTTAATTGTTATTTTCAAAGCTTAAAAGCCATTGTTTTCCTTTTCTTCTGGACATTTTTTTGTTTTAAATTCTCAATAAAGATCATTTAAACAAGTTGAAACCTTGGAAACATGGTTTAATGGAGTCTTGATGCAATGAACTTTTTATTAATCAATTTTTTACTAGATGATCTAAGAGATCAAATAACTTGAAATGTAAATTGCTGCCTTGAATTAATTGTTAAAAAGTTAAGTATTGTTTTAGATTATTGCGCCATAAGTGTGGTAGTGATTTAATTTCACCTTGAAATTTTACACTCTGAAATACTTTACTCAAATTTACAATAGGTATTTTAATAATTGGATTGTTTTATTATTTGTTATTTTAATCAGATAAGCTGGGAGCATTGGATTATAATTACAGTAATTGTTATGTGTACACATTATTTTACATTATATGCAGATAAGTGTGGTAGTAATTTCACTTTAAAATTTTACAATAAGAATATTTAATATTCCACTGTATTTTTATTTTAATGCTTCTCGTTTCCAAGAAATAAATCTATGTAATAAATGCATAATTGGATTTTATTGTGAAAACAATCGGACAGAATATAGAAAATTTCACAATATTTCATTATTCTATGCATGAATGTGTTTAATCTTAAGTAATCAACTAATAAATTAATTTGTAATTCGTAAAATGAAACACTTAATTTGTTTTAACATTGTTTTATTATATTGTATTTTCCTTCAAATTGTAAATTTTATGTTTTTAAAGTTTTGTTTTATTTATTTTTGGGATTGAGACTTTTTCAACTTTTAACAATATGTAAATTAATTTAAAGTATATATTTAATTTACAACTGTTTTTGTATAACAATTATTAATTCATATACCTGTAGGCTTGAACACATAAAATAAAACTTAGGAAATGACATAAAATTGTAACTGGTTAATTTGGCTGATGGCAATCTGCTCCATTACCTGTGTATATATTTTAAGCGATTAACGATGAGCATTTTGAGTGATATTTGAAGAAGTTTGTGCCATGAAATTGCGCCACAAGAAAATTTGATGCGCTGTAAATGAGATTGTAGATTTTGGAGTCGTTGTCATGGCAACCGGATCTCGTCTTTCCCTTTCCACCGAGACAAAATTGCACCAGAAACCCATTGTGTATTTTGTCGGCATTGTTATATATATAAGGAAAGGAGAAAAAAAGTTAATGCAGAGCTGGCTCATTTATGTTGTCAGTTATTGGTTGCGAGAATTTTAATTTGCCCTATTGATTTGTAGTGGAAGTTTTTATTTGAAAATGGGCTGACTTTGAAGAAGACCTTTTTCATTTATAGTTCAAGAGGTGTGTTTTAATTTCTTACAAGGATATATAATATGCATGACATTTTATAAGTTCCTGTTATTAGTTTGGTTTATATTTTAGAGATTTTGGGATGCTTGAAAGTTGCCAGTTATAGATTCAATTCATTGACGATCGAATTGATCAATAATAAGTCTGGCAACAGCTTCACTGGATTATTAGATTGATTGTTTTGTCGAGCAAATATGTGCACATAATCCAACGGTATATTAATTTCATTCTATTGATTGTACAAATGAAGACAGTAGCTGAATTCTCCTTGATTAAGTAACCCATAGAGTTTGGGGAAAAAACATTATAAATAACTTCAATAACACTTGAATACTTTTAAATATTACATTATTAAAAATTTCCAATTGTTTTTAATTGACCATGATAGTTTGACAAATTTTTGTTGCTGTTTAATATAAAGATTTATAGAATTAAATATAATTTTGCTATTTTTGAACATTATTTCCCTTTATACATGAATATATCGATATGATATCAATTGTAAGAACACTACAAATAAGGAAAAGTTTCATAAATGCTCATGTTTATTAAGTGACAAGTAAATTGGATATTAGATATTTATACATGCAGTTTTAGTAGTTTTTTAAATATATTATTAGGAAATAAAAACCAAGTGTATATGTAATAACTTGTGAATTATAATCTATTTGCAATAAGTTGTAATATAACTAATTTGTGAAAAGCAATCACAACATAAAATGGACAAATATTAATACTAGCAATATGATCCTTTATTATAGAATATTTTTACAGGTGATTCATGTATATGAATATATTTATTTGGTGTGAAAATGTTCAGCAAATGTAATAATGACTAGTCATTGCATGCAATAACCTCATTTTGATTGTATGTATTGCAAATGGAGAATAATTATTGTGGTCTAATAATGATAAGTAAGCCATTTGAACAGACGATTGTTGGATGGTAATGTTGCCAAGAAGTGGCTATAAAATAAGACATTAAATACAGAAAGTAAAAAATAACTAAAAACCACTCAGAACTTTCTTTTGATTTCTTAACTTGGTACAAAGTTTTACAAGATTATCTTTGTCTTCTTTCCCTAAACTTGTTCTCACTAGAACGAAAAATGTACATCTGTTAACTCATACATTGAAACATTATAAAACATTGAAAATGCACATGTATGGGTTATACATTGTAGATGGTATATTTTGGCAATAAAGTACAGTGAATGACTTGTATTTTGTATGCATGAGCATACACTTTTTGTCCCACCTTGTAAATTTCCAGTTTGACCAGTTACCTTTTTATTTTGTTTGTCCATGATGCCATTGGAATTTGATAGCTAACTGTTATGCATACATAGTTTTGTTACATGTACAAGTTATATACTTAGCCAGAAATGTTGCTGCATATAAATATGAAAATAAACGACATCTTAAATATGTTTCTCAATTGAAGGAATCTTTTTAGGTGGTCAATAAAAAGTGTAACTTTTGAATTTGTATTTGTATCATGTTATTAAAATAATAACAAGTTTGGAGTATAGTATAATATGCACTTAAATAATTCAATATGAATATGAATCATTTTAAATGAGTTGGAATTGAAATAAAAATGTCACATATAATAGAAGTTGATAGTTTATGTTTAAGAAACAGGTTTGTTGGGATCTTTTTTTGAATATGGATTTTACTACATGATACGTAATTAAAATTACATCTTCATACCTGCTGTATAAAGAAACTTGTTTTGTAACCTTCAGCTCATCATGTTAATGTATGGGAAAATATTAAGGAAATAAATATATGAGACATGCATGCAAATTCCTCTTAAGAAAAAATAAGGTCAAATTATTTTATTCAATTATATAAGTTGGTTATCAGGTTTACAATGTCTTACTATAACATAATATAAAATTGAATCCAGGGGTTTATTCTCACTAGGAATCAACATAGGAATTTTTCAGAAATATTTGAAATGATAATTAAGGGGGTAAGTGGATGCAATTTACATGGGAGTCATTTCTCAGGTGGTAACTCTGTTATTTCAATTTGGGGTGGGGGGATAAAGTTATGTACGAATATATACCTATATGAAGCATGTGACATTTGATTGGGTGATGTGAATTTCATCATGAGTATTGCAATTGAGGCTGTGCCAATTTGATGTCCGGGTTGTGGTGGTCTGGGTGTGGCCCAAGATGAAGTTTCCTAGGTCTGAAACTCTTGTGTGGGCGTGGTTGGTTTTTCTGACGATTCATGCGATTGTTGAACTGCTGTTCACAAAAGCCACTTGCATGCATACAATATTTCTGCTTGCATGCATTGCTTTTTATACACAGCCCTTGATTTGTAGCAAGATTGAATAATGCCCAAAAGTGTAACGTGTAAAAATACATGTACATAAGCCTACATTTGTGACAATGCTCTTGTTTCCATTATAGTTAGGAATCAGAATTTATTATGAATTTATAAAACCAGATTACAGTGTGGTAATTAACTGCAATTGAAATAATACATGCTGATGCTTATTTTTTCCATGTAGTTAATGCTGTAAAAGTGGTAATGTTTCACGCAGCTTTATTTTGGCACTCCTTTGAACTTTGCAATAATTAATTCGTTTGATAAATGTTCTGATCAATTATTATGCATTAATTGTATTATACAGTGCTAGCACCAGTTCCAATACCACTTATTATACAGGGTTCGGCAACTTCTGGTCATTTTTTAAATATCTTTAAAATGGTAAATGATAGCTCTGTACAGTTTTCACAATTGAATAGGAAGTCATATGGGGGAAATACAAATATCATATCGCACGTGACCTATGACGTCATTTTCAATTTCATCCATGTTATAACTTTTGAACCGTTGAAGATGGTGCACAATTTCGAATTAGGCGAGTGAAGAGCACATCCGATTTAGTTAATGAAAATTAATTTCAGATAATTTGCTACATTAGTAAACCGTACAGAGAATTTTGAAATGATGTATGATGTGAGCTGCAGTGAAGCGACACCTTGTTTACTAAGGGTTGTAAGAAGTGGACCGTTTGGCAAGTACATAGGCTGCCACTAGAGTCCTGCCAGGCGTCACGATTTTAATGGGGAAGGACACTCCTCTGCCCATAGAGAAACAGGCTGTAATAACCCATGTCCTTCCCCATTAAAATCGTGACCCCTGGCCGGACTTTAGTGGCAGCCTCTGTAGTATGCAAATAAACCAGACAAATGTAGAAGCAACCTGACTTAGGTGCTAACCCTTAGTAAACGAGGCGTTGCTTCCCTGCAGCATACAGCTTTCTTATTGGATCCCCACATTTCAAAAATTTCTGTACGGTTTATAAATGCACCAAATTTTCTGAAAATAATTTTGATTAACTAAATTGAATGTGATCTTCAAGCGCCTAATTCGAAATTGTGCTCCATCTTCAACGGTTCAAAAGTTAGAACACGGATGACCTTGAAGATGATGTCATAGGTCACTTGCGATATGATATTTGTATTTCCCCCATATGACTTCCTATTCAATTGTGAAAACTGTACGGAGCTATCATTTACCATTTTCAAGATATTTAAAAAATGACCAGATTTTTGCCGAACCCTATATGTAGTGCACTTTATAAAGGGATTCCCTTGTAAGAGCATGCCCTTATAAGGGACAAAATCATGGATCCCTTGGGGTGCCGTAATTTATGACAACTGCAGGATTTCAGGCTTTTCCAGAAACATGAAAAAATTAGCTGCCATTCGATAACATGCAAAACATGCAGTGGTCCGTCTAGCGCCTCAAAGCGTCCCCAAAACAAGTGTTGAAAATACCCTTAAATTGATATTAAACTTGTGAAATCTATATTTGTAATAAGATCTACTTCACAAAATTGTTAACTGTTAATGTGTTGAAATGAAATGTATATAAACTTGGCTTTCAGTGACGAAAGAGTAAAGTTGTTGTTTGCATTATCACCGTTAATTAATCGATTTTCCAGTTGTGTGCATAATATTCTAATTAGTGTGCCAGTCATATTTGGCGCTTCACAGAGTTGTGAACTTGGGTCATTATTATCAAGTTGGAAGTTGATTATGTGAAGCATGACGTTATGAGGCACGACTTGTTCAGTGATGTCAGTGGTGCCATGTTTTTCATGTTGTTTTAATTGAGTAGTAAGTTGCACGCAGCCTGTATATACATACGTTAGGCCTACATTTCAGTTGCCTTCGGTGTTGGTATATGAACAACATATATAGATAATCGAAACTCGACTTGTTTGAGCTGCATTACTAAATTGTTGCGTGTCCTGTTGAAAATAATCGTGACCAGCATCATCGATCATTTCATTTTGCACAGCGACATCTGATGACTAATGTACACAACTGTATTTTAGTAAATATAGTGTGTTTAATATAATTGCGTCAAAATATTTTGTTGCATCAAATCTATAAAGTTAAACTTACAGATGTGGACATTTGATTTTTCTCCATCTAAAATCTCTTAGTATACCTACTATACTTAGCAAGCACAACTTTTACAGGTTTCTTACCAATCATGGAAACCTGGAAAAGTCAGGGAAATTGCTATAAATATATAATATACAATTTAAATATGCTTTTTTTACAATTATTTACAGGAAAAAATGATTGCAATAAATTAAATTTAATCTGCATAGAATATATTATGGAAATTTTGCTTAATATACAGGGTGATTCAGAGTAGCTGTATCAGGTGGAATAACATGATAATGGCATTGTGTGGAAATATGAAAAGTTTAAAGTGCATTAGCTAGTTATGGAGCTATTGAATTGTGAAATGTTTGACGACCTTGAAATTACCCTTCAAGGTCATCTGAACAGGATGTCCCAGAAAGAAACAAAATAGACCATTAGTCTCAATTGGAAAGTTGTAGACCAAGGTCCAATTAGTGCAAATGAAGTGATTTTACATTTGTTCCTTATGAGAAAAAATGGAATACACGTCTCTCAAACATTGCTGTATCTAATGTCGTGCAGTGAAGCATGTGTATAGTATTGCACCGGCAGATTTCTTTGTGTGGGGGTACATTAAACATGTTGTGTTCGAAACAGAGCTCCATGTATATCTGGAAAACCTGAAAAACTAAGGGAAAATGATATAATGACAATATTAGATGAATAGGATTAAAAAACTTCTTTCAGTTACACCATTGCAGATTTAATTATACGAATTTTTAATAAGAAACAACTTTAAAAACTTAGATTCAATGTAGGACACTTAATTCTAAGTAAATTTTGTGCTGGAGTCAATTTAGAAAAAGTAATTAAGGTTTTTATAAACAAAACTTTGTATTTTTACACACTGGAATGATAAACATATACAAAGAAATGTTTTGCTATTCTGTTTAAGTGTACAAATTGTTATAGACTTACACCCTGTGGTTTTGTTATGATTATTGCGTTGAGTATATATAAACAGATGAGATTTTATGGGTTTTTGTTAGCTACAAAATGACAGAATGAGCTTGGGTAAAAATGGTAGCATTTTATAATGGCAAAGTTTTAATATACCTAACTCTTCTTATCAAGCTCGTTTGCCCGCTTTTTTGCTGAGTGGAGCTCAAGTTTTTAATGGTGTTATCTCATGGAGATTGTATTATGTACACGGTGTTGATTATTTGAGCAAAAATTCCGCTCACAGAACGAATAGCAATGAGTTTTTGCTATTTAAATGAATTGAGTTTGTTGCTGGCGGAGTCATTAATTCGTGTTTTTATTTTTGCTCCTATTTTTATAGGGCTGAGGATGGCATCGTCTACAGAAATACCTCTGCAGCTGACACTGAGATTCACATCGTAAGGTGACAATGGTTTTATTGTTTTTATCTTGCATTTTATTTTATTACAATTTTTTATATACTGAAAGAATTTGAAGGGAATTTTAGTTGCTCTAAATGTCAGCATAGCTTGGAAATAAAATGCTTATTTCTGTTTAAAAAACAAACCCTTTTAAAATACAACTGATTACACCATATAACTATTGAGTGATGCTGATAATGCAAATAAGTTTTATTGTATAAAATGCAAGCAAGGAAATGAAATATATGTTTTCTTTATATATATATATATATATATATATATTTGTATATTTTCCCCAATTTCCGTATATGTGGCATATTTGCATATATTACATAATTCAAATTTATTCACGCTTTTATGTATTAGGTCATGTATCGTGTTGTAACATAATAGCACGACAGTGTGACATGGTGTATACAGGAATACTTTTTTATCAAGGTGCATCAGGAAGTTTTGAAGAGTGCTAAATTAATTCCAGTTTGTCGTGTGGGAAAATTTATTTGAGAATTTTGGAAGCGTGGGAATTTTTTCGTCATTGTTGTGTTTTTTGCTGTCATTTTAAAGAAAACTATGGGAAAGGTTGACGTTTACTTCTTGATACGACATAACACGTATTCATTGGGTGTTGTGAAGAGGGGTTTATAGGACAAGTTGTTGACTGGACTCTTGTTTCATTCTTGTTAGCAGTCAACACCAGTTTTATTGTCCCTTTGTCTCTGGTATCAACCCAAATCAGCTCAACTCTATAGAGGACATATAAATTTTTTACGTCTTGAACTCTAAAATTAAACAAAAAAACACTGCCACTGAATATTAATAAACCCAAAATTAAACCACCCCATATTAATAACAATTCAGTATTCTGCAATTTAACAAAAATAGAAACTAATAGTTGAATTTCAATGTTCACCAATTACTCTCACAATACGTAACACTGTAGCTACACTATGTACTAAGAGGTCATGTATAAGTTTTGAGTGGATTTTGGCAATCACAAGTTGTGAACTTATAATTCTGACCACGTGCTTTTTCACATTTTTTTGTGTTAACTTTGCAAGACTTGCATAGAACGTATTCATTTCATGTCCACAATCGTCTCATATGAGGTACATCATTGTGTATTAGTTTTGTTTTGGTGGCTCACTTCAAAGCCAAAATAAACGACTTTTCCTATAGGGAACTTATAATTTTGTCCAGCACTGTATGTTGGCGTTTTTGCCGATATTTTTGCCGTGGTTTGGCCAATAGATCGATCGTTAAAAATGCCCCTGAAGCTCATTTTTTATAGCATTAGTTTTCTACTAGCTAGGACATCATACTGGGTGTCATTCTGCAGCTAAGGAACCACAGAATTTATTTTTCAATTATAGCAATAGTGTGCTGAAAGACAAATGTAGCGAACTGTCAGCATTTTCAGTCCAAAAACCGTTTTTCATATTCTATTCCGATTGTTTCTAAGCTGCATCAGCATGTATACAGTAGTGGGCACCAGAGTTTAGGGTCGACGTGTCACAGTTAGATGCAGATGTACTCTCTAAACAGGGTATACCACCTGGCTGCAGCAATTATGTGAT
>JAQFZQ010000287.1:0-38502 GCA_034696005.1 Glomeris marginata | reverse complement strand
CCAAGACTACTAATTTACAGTCCAACACACTACCCACTATGCTAACTCGCCGATGGACCGGTTCTAGCTTCAAAACAACCTCTAGAATCTAATATAACAGCAGCTCCGAACGTTTCTTTCAAAATTTGTGAATTTAATTTGGGAAAAATATCACTTTGAAAACTCTCATAAAAATATTATGGTTTTATCATTAATTTCATGACCATTTTCAATAATCATGACTTTATAAGGAATATAAAATGTTAGTAGACACCCTGCACTGATTGGCGCTTTCGGTATAGCCTGTACCACTGAAATGGTCCACATTTTGTGGAATGCCCCCTGTTTTTAGATGAAGGTAACAGGGAACAAAAAGTGATGAACAAATATAGAATAAACATCCAACGTATAGTATTTTCTTTTGTTACTTTGTCTAAGAGGGGGCAAAAAACAAGTTAAGGAGGCGGTCCCCGAGGGGATCGTCCAATAATTACGTCATTATATTTATTTTAGTGGGGGATATTGGGCTTAGTTTGCCTTCATTTTCGTTCTTCGCCAGTAAGTACCGAATCTAAATTCGCATCGCGGACAAGACCAAAATACGGGCATCTATTTTAGGGCGAACCGCGTCGTTTCGCCCCGCCCCCAAAACCTCTTATAGGGGCTATACTATGTACACACCCAATTGTCGATTTTTATTATACGATAAGAATCGCTTCCGGTCGAAATATGATCGATGATGAGACGGATATGAAGAAAGAAGAGAATCGGTGCGTTTGTGCGGAGTCGATAGCGATCAGCTGACATGGCCGCATATCCGGCCAAAACTTTATATATTTACTCATCAAAACATCCGTAATCTCCAACATGTAACGCAAACGATCGAAATCCTACCAAATATCAAGTATCTCAATTCACAACCACAAAATTGTGCGAAAAACAACGCAAATGATGAGCGTGTGACGCGCGTCGGCTGCCGCTAGGCGGCGCTGTCATCAACTGCGCCCGCAATTTGTACGTTGCTGCCATCTTGTGGCCATAATGAGCCCTATAACTGAAATTACACTACGAGATTATACTAAAAGACTATACTGACTTTAATTTAATTATAAATTCAAGCATAAAAAAGTAATTTAAATATATTTTATTTACATTTTATCAAATAATCAAATTGCGAACTTGATGGCATGAATTAAAATCTAGAACTACACTCATAAAATATAACAATAATATGAAAAATAAGATATGTATATATGTGCAAATAGCATGTCGCTTCCCATTGAACATCAAGGAATTCAACAGCTGACATTTGCATGAAATGCATATCAGAAATGCCGCGAGCGCCATCTGCATAATTCAATCTTGGATTCAATCAAATCAAAGCATGCTTCAGCTTTTTCCCCAGTTGTTAGGGCTTCATATGAAGATACAATACATTATTCAGCGCTTTTCTCAGACATCTTTACTTTAAAAATCAGGTTTTTACCATATGCGCCCAGCAGCGTTCTGGATTGCAGCGCCCCTCTGGCGACGAGCATCCGTACTAATCTTTTATACGTATCTATTTCTTTTTAATAAATTTAGGTCCATCCAAACGAGTGTTTCACTCAGCGATATACTCCTCAATACATTTTTCATTCTAGTGTATTATGGTATTATTGCGATTGAAAATGTCAAAGAGAACAGAGCGATATTGACGATCGAACGGCGTCGAATTTCAGCGCGAAAAATCGAACGTCGGCCGCCATCTTTGATCGCCGTACGTAACGTCACCTACGGACACACGTAACCTTCATAAAACGCCGCTAGCCATCGCATATACAGCTGCGCATGCGTGCATCGTATATTATTACGGAACCGCGTATCGCTTGCTTTCACCCATTCGTGAGATCTGATTTTCAATTTGTATCGGATGTCCTCGGGCAAAAAAGACGCAAAAGTCGTTCACCGAGCAGAATGGAAAACGTTCGGCGCATGCGCAGTGGACAATTGATAGCGACGTGTAACAAGGTGAAGCCAAAGCCACCCTAAAATGGCGATCGAACTGTGCATAATCTTGTGCATAATCGACAACGGAACAATTCTGGCGAAAATAATGTCTGAATTGCCAGTATAGTGGGAGAATTATTTAACTTTTAACATTGCTTTTAACAACCTCGTAAATTATGTAAATGGCGGTATTTACGAGAGTTGGAGCGCCGTAGGTTTTTCGTTCTTTTCTCACCGAGAAAACCACCTTGCAACATTTTTGCGGTGTTGGAAATTTTTAAATGTTTTATATATATAATATAAATAGAGGCGATGCTCGATGTCCCGGTGATGCCGGGATTGAGTGAGCTGCGTGAAGGCAGTTTATTTTTAGTTCGGGGTTTGGTCGCATTAAGTGAACATCTCGGTTTGTTTTTCGTTCGACTCGAGCGCCGGCCGATTAATATATATCACTCGTATATTTATTTAAAAATACGAAACGGATATATAAAATACGTATAAGTGGACATTTATTTTTTACCTGCACGTCATCGGTGGACGGTGATGCCGTTGCTCTGGATGATGTCGATCCGGCGCTGACAAAAAGCGTCTCATCGATTTTGGCGCTCCACTCCGAACAAAAGTACATGCAAGCTGTAGCGGCAGCAGCGACCACTTTGATCGGCGACAAACGCGACACCACCGGCCGACATCCATATGTGCCCTCCTCCCGCCTGGCACCTGCCCAACCCTTGGGTGGGAGGCTAGCTGGTGGGGGTCATCCAATCATCACGTCTCCCCCATACTTATCACCGCACACAGTGACCTTTCAATTTATATTGGCCACCTCCCATTGCCCGCGATCGACCAATCGATAAATTCCTACCTGTTATTCAATCTAATCGTACGGGTGAACTCGGCAAAAGACACGCCCCAAAATGCGTTTCCAAATACGGGTGGCGCGATGACGTCATCAGCGCTGTTGCGCGATCACCCTGCCCACCTACCGCTTACATAATCACAATGGAGTAATTAATTAGTCGGTACACTTTGAACTTTAGATGATGACGCGGCAGACTCCCGCTAGACGGCGCTGCTACGTTCACCCGAAGACGCGCTCGCTATCTTTCCAACAGCGATTACATATCGATCGATTAAACTTGTATTAATTTACATATTTTATCGTAATAAATATGCATGCAGCTGCACGGATATGTATTTCACACCAGTTCACACATATAATTAACAAAAGTTAACTCTTTTATTTGCGACAAATACTTTTGAAAAATGCGATCGTATCGACACGTCGCAAATACAATGGCGCAGCGCCCTCTGGCGAGATTCGCTCCAAATGACTCCGAGAGCAAATAACAGGGACTGTAATGCCAAGGTAATGTACATATAAAATAGAAATCTTAAAAAATTAATTATTAATAAACGATGCCATTCAAAAGCACAAGGTGTTTGACACGATCAGTAAAATAGTCTCTACGTTACGTACTACTTCGCGGAAAAGCCGCAGGATCACCGCGGTCTTCGCGCCAGACCCAGCTGCTGCCGAAGTCTGTCATTTTCTTCCATGACCATCACGATTCTGTCCGCTAAATTTTCATCCAAGCTCCCACGTTTGAACAGTTTCTCCATTTCCAATTGCTGCTGGACGAAGAATCGAGCGACGTCCAACCGAAGGTCCATCGTAAGGCCGCGCGCTTCGTCGCGGACATCTTCCACGGCATCGCTCACCAGTTCCTTTATCGCTTGAACGTCCCAGGGCACCGTGTCCTTGGCAGGGGCTTCCGTCTGTGTCCCCTTACTAACCATCTCGGGTGCCATCCCAACCTGCGCTGCGAAGTCCCTGCGTTCGGCCACCGGAAGAGTTTGCGCGCACTCTCCGTCGAAGGCTTCCTCGTGGAAACCGTTTTCGACAGGTAGGTTACTAGAGCCCTCGATGGACAAGTCATCACCTGGAATTAAAAATATAATTACAATCCACAAAAGGCTCACAAAAGGCTCTTTTCACGAACCTATGGTTTGGTGAACATCAGAGTCGTAAGTGTCCAATGGTGAGAATATATCGTGTTTGAATCTTGTTTCATAAAAGACATCAGGTGTCCTTGTGGGTGTTGTAGTATAAAGTGGAGGAGTGTTGAAAAATGGCCGGTCGTTGCTCATTTCTAGCGGCGAGAAGATCTCCGGTTTAATAACGAACCGGTTGATCGTTTCGCACAGCCGCGGATCCTCTTCGGCACTTTCCAGTTGCCCGATCGGGACCGACCCTTTATCCGTAAGCTCTTTCCTGATGACCTATCCAGGAGAAAAGGACATCAATAAAAGTCGTACACCACGCTGGACGTTTCATCTACGCGTACCGGGTCAGCGGTACGAGCCGCGCCCTGGAATCGGACCGCGGTAACCCATCGCTGATGGGCATCCAGCGTATGCAATGGATTCTCGGTCTTCCTAAGATCGAAGATGAAGACGGTTCCGCAAGTGGAGCCCGCGGCCAAAGTGATCCCGTTGCTAAGCAGGTCGACGGAAACCAGAGGTTCCCTCAGCGTTAGTTTCTTGATGGACCTTTTGGTACGCAGGTCGAGGAAAATGACGCTCTTATCCAGGCCGCAAGTAACCATCAGGATCTCGTTGATGGGAGAGAAGGACAGGCCCTTGGCCGGTGCCGAGTGCAACGAGCTGAAAGTGTGCACCGGGTTGCCCTGGTGGCAGTCCCACAGGTGACAGTGGCCGTAATCGTCGACCGAGGCCAGCGTGACTTGCCGACGGCTGTGGGACCTCACGCAGCTTACGGGAACCATCTTGGATGGTTTGAGGGAGCAGGTCTTCTCACCACTGGTCACGTTGTGAACCAGGATCTCCCCGGATGACGATGCCGAAGCCAAGTAGGTGCCCTTGCAGTTGTACACCAGACCGGTGATGGGCCGGTTGTGTCCCTGTCATTCAAAGCTGGTGTTTAATTACATACAAATCATGTAACAACTGTTATTGTGTCCAGAAGGTTGCTTCTTGGAAGACATTGTGTTATACTTACTTGCAGCTTCGTCCTCAAACTTTGTGACTTGATGTCCCAGATGTTGACAACACCGTCTCTTCCACCGGATGCCAACTGACAGGGCACGGTTGTGTTGAAACTAACGTAATCCTGTCTTTCCTATTTCAATAAAAAAGCATATGCCTAAATTTGCCGCGCGTAATTTAAAATAGTCGTACCTGATTGGCCAGAATGATTGCTCTGTACTGGCCATCATCTCCTTCGAAATGAACGCAAATCCTGTCTCCTTTATCAGATGCGGTCGCTAAAAACAATCGTGAAAATCTATCAAGGTTATAAAGTACAATTTTATCAACGTACGTTCGGCTGTAATTTGTATTTTCTAAAATTAGAAAGGATATCATCGGAACTGGAAGCGATGTCGGATACGTTTCCCGTATGAGGCCGCCATTCCAACTGTTGCTCGTAAGAAGGTCTTCTCCACATTTTCACACTCTCCGCACCCGATGCCATCCACAATGTTTCGGACATCTTCTAAAACTTTCCAGAAATTTATGCTCGAAATGAGACAAACGAAAACAACACCGCTGCAAGCGAACCGCCACGATTCGAATTTGTCAACTGACGTCGCTTTATATACCCCTGTGTTGCCCGTCAAGTGCTCCGGTGTTGCCAATCTCACAAATTATCTCTCCAAACTCGGTACTCGGAGACCAAGATCAAGTTTCGAGCGTGTTCTTGAAAACATTTGAATAAAGAGTAATTGCCCAATTGCCAGGTGAGAGTCTGTTACTCTGAACTTCATACTTGGGACTCCATTTTATCTAGTAGTGATTTTATCAAGATCATTTGGAGTGGGCGGAGCTTAACTGCACTGATTTGAAAGATGGCGGCGCCCATCCTTGTTGAATTTTCGCGATGAAAACTAAAGAAATTCGCAGCAGCCGTTCGTCAAAAGACGAAGATACTGACGTTGATAGTAGTCAAGAAATTTCCGATCGTCCTGTCTTTCATCAGATTGGCGATTTAAGGTTATATTTTAGAACTCGTTCTCCGTACGTATATCATTTCATAATTTATCCTTATTTATTTTATATACAGGTATAATGCAGAAGAAGCTGGTTATAACTGGAAAAACAGTGTGCCGTACGATGAATTATTCGCCGAAAAACTAGATGGAGAACGCCACGAACTCTGGCTTTTCGTTGTACCGCAATCTGTGCGTAAATAAGCTTGAAAATTAATTTAACTCTTGACCATATTATATCGATTATTTTAAAAGTCTATTTTATTTCCAGCTTGATGTCCGCAGTCTGCATGGCTCAAAAATCAACCTGGAGGGCTCTACTACTGTCAACTCCAAAGTATAAAACCTACATATTGTGCAACCATTATATTGCATAGTATTTATAGATTTATATAATTACACTGATGTTATTTCTAATTGGAAAATTAAACAAGGATGGAGAAGACAGTTACGAATTTTGTGCATTGGGAAGAAGCCATGCCAAGGTTTGCTGTACATAATTAAAAATTGAATTTCAATGTCCAAAGATGACCGTTGTTATACCGTAATTTTGAATGTTATAGTTGGAGAACACGAGCATCATTTTACCCGATGAGAAAAAATCTAAAACAATGCTGTCCAATTACTGTACGTATAAAATAATAATGTGGACATTTGATAAATAAAGCTGCAATTTTGCACATGAATTAATTTTGCAGGGATGCACGGTTTCAGCGGACAACTGACCGCTATCAAAGCCCCAGAAACCACGAAAAACACTGAAGTTACTGGGTCATTTTGCCAACAATCCCCCACCAGTAAAGCAAAGGTCCCTTTCCCAACAGGCCTCAAACAGAGATACACCCCTTTCGGAGCGCAAGGTTTCAAAACCGAAATAAAGTTTTCCTTTTAGGACCTTCAAAGTGCTCGCCAACACCGTTAAATAAAACGTTCCTCTTTTCTTTCTTTTTTTGTGACCCTCCCATCCAATTTCCAGAACCGATGCCAACGAGTCCAAGGCGGAAAAGGAAGAAGAAAGTATCGAAGAGGAAGAAAAAAGAAGGTGCGCTTCGGTTTTAAGAAGGAGTCGTTGTGCTCAAATAAACCATCCGCTTAATTTTAGAGGAGAAGTGGAAAGAAGGCAAGTTTGGCTGCTCGACGCCGAGATTGGACAACGGCCAACGTTCCTCCTCCTTGCTCCACTTCCGCGACGACAAGGATCCTGACCTCGAAGGCTCGGACATCGAAGCGCCATCGTTGGACAATCTCGATGAGGACGCGCCGGAAATAAACGAAGAGCCCCGCAAGGAACGCAAGAAGCTGAAAAACAAGAAACGTAAGAGGGATGAAGACGAGGCGGAAGAAAGGCCCCGGTCTAAGCGGAAGAAGAAGAAATCCGGAAAATCTGAAAGGGAAACGCAGTCCACCGATGACACGACCGCGCAAGAGTCCGACGCGGCGGTCCGTAAAAGCAAAAAGAAACGAAAAGCACGTTAAAAGCTCGTGTGTCAAATCCAATTCCCCGACCATTTTATTAAAAATAACTATGTAACCAGGAGTACAGGGAGATAATTTGACGTCCTTTGTATTTTTTTGATAAACAAAACTTAGAAAATAGCCTAGAGCAGCTACTAAAAACTACGCATTTTTTAACTACACAGCTCGCAAATCAACACAAACGTTAAACCGCATTGATCCTAGCTTGAACTCAACTCCGTAAGGCTTCTGGGTTCGCCGCGATCTCAACACCGCGTTACCGTGTTTTTACTCGCGCCGAGAACCGCTGCAAATTCCTCTAGTGGTCGACGCGTCGTTTGTCTCCGCTGATGTAGACGTCACTTCAATTTCATACGAGGAACAGGGAACATGGGAGGATAGATTTGACCTGAAGAGTATCGAGTACACCGTTGAGCTTTGGTGCCAGCACCCTAATACCTAAAAAAACGTTTGGTACACACAGTTAGCAAAATTTATTTTGTGTTTCCAGGACGGATCGTTGTAGGATACAAGTACCTGTAATAGTTGGGCTTGAAAGGACCCGCTTTGTTGAGCCCCAGATACTTGGCTTGCTCGTCCGAGAGTTCGGTGAGGTGCGCGTCAAATGTTGGAAGATGCAGGCTCGCGACGTATTCGTCTGCGGGGTTAGATGAAAACAAAATATCAATTGGCCATCATCAGGTGTCAGGACCAAAACTTATAATGCCATAATACTGTAAAAGCCTTATATTTGGATGCGGCTTTATTTTAGTGGATACTGAAATTTTTGTTGTCCTTCAAATCCTGGAAATATACTGAAATTCTTTTCTTAATCCTGGAAAATGTATCATATTTGACACTCTGCATAATTTTGTTTATTGATTTCTGTGTTCCTTGCTTGAACAAAATTAAAATTAAGCACAAGACTCTTGAAATTGGATTGTGGAATGGTTTGTTACGTAACTATCTTTCACTTTATGTATTTTGCATCCTGGAAAAATTTATAAATATCCTTGAAAATACTGGAATTTTGAAATGAAAGCTTAGTAGACACCCTGTATTGGTTTCTGAATTGTAATGTCACTCGCTACAAAGTTCATTGCGATGTTTTTAAATTTTCAAGAGCGCTTCATATTTCAGCAAATTGATATTTTAGGGGGAAAATAACGCCACAGCTAATAAACAGGCTTTTACAATATATTAGGTTTTAGAAAGTTTAGGATTTGTAGAAGTCCGAGGCTGTGTTACTGCGTAGCAATGAACCTCACCCATTTTCTTAGGAAGGAGATAGACGTCCGCCTTGTAGCGTCCTTGCGGCGCGTTGAACAGTTCAATGACGGCCAAAGCCTGCAACGTAATTCCCATTTAATCACTGATAAACACAAGAAATGCATATTGTTTGTAAGCACCTGAGTCGCTGCGGTGATGGATACCACAAACGAAGGAATGCTGGAGCAGCTGAGGTTCACGAGTCGTCCCTGCGCAATCAAACGCAAACCTTCGTTAACTAATCCGTAACCGCTTTTACCGTATCCAACTTTTTCCAACCTCCGCCAACAAAATTATCCTCTTGCCGTCCGGCCATATGACATGGTCAACCTGCGATCTCACTTTCTCCCACGTTAAATCCGGAGTTCTCAGACTGTTCTACAGCGCGACAAAAGTTTATCCGTCAGCCTTCGGATGCACACCTGACGCTACCGCTCGCGTCTTACCACGTCAACTTCAGTGTTGGAATGTCCCATGTTGCACACCACGCATCCGGTCTTCATCTTGTCCATGTGTTCTCTGGTCACAACGTTCTTGTTCCCCGTGGCAGTGATGAGAATGTCCACGTTGCGGACCACCTCGTTCAGCTTGACGACGCGGAAGCCGTCCATACTGAAATGGGCACCGGAGACCATCAGCAAACCGGAATTAACCATCATGTAAACTGCATGAACTCCCCCTCCTCCTCATCATACCCACCACGCTTGTAAGGCACAGATCGGATCGATCTCGGTCACGTAAACGACACACCCGAGTCCCTTGAGGGCTTGGCAGCACCCTTTGCCAACCTAAAAAACACTTATTACTATTTCTTCCTCTACTTCTCCATCTATCCATCAACTCACCTCCCCGTATCCGCAAACTCCCACTTGCTTGCCGCCGAACATGACGTCCGTAGACCTTTTGAGGCTGCGCGTTAAAGCACGAGAAACAAACCAAGAGATTTATTTACATCTGTCCAAACTAACATCGTCAAACCACCCGGCTCAGCACCTGTCCAGGATGGATTCCCGGCAGCTGTACAGATTGTCGAACTTTGTCTGCGGAATTTAACAAGAAATGAGAGAACGAAATCTGGACATCGACGCGGGCAACGTGGTGGACACGAACCTTCGTGACGGAGTCGTTGACGTTCATGGCGGGCACTGCCAGCTTGCCGGCCTTCGAGAGCTGGTACAGACGGTGGACACCGGTCACACTCTCTTCAACGATTCCCTTGATCATCTTGAACATGGCGGGGTACTTCTTCATCATCAAGTGGGTCGCGTCGCCTCCATCGTCCAAGATCTAGGTACAGATCGGCAATTTTATTTACTTTTTCTCCGGAGATTTCCGTGAATCGGTTAGTAAGGTAATTACAAAACGATCAATACTGATAATGATGGAAGACAGAGATTGGCGGCTTTGATTTTAGGGAAATGTTGTTGCGGCATGTCTTTGACGGACGGAATTCCACGTCGATGGTTCAAAGCACGCGCTCACGCGTGTGATTAAGTAACCAATCGATAGATCTAATCGTGAATTATGTTCAGTTAAACTTTGTTTATTCAGGGTGTCTACTGCATTGAAATATATATCAAAGAAGATGTGCCACAATTCATATGAAGAAACAGCACAAACTTATTAAAGTAACTTTTCCACTATTTTCATTACAACTTTACGCAAACTTCCATTACTTTAAAACTTGCAAATGTTATTATGTATAATGTAACATGTAACACAGATGACGTTTGATTAATATCACTGTCAACAAATTGAGAAATCTTAAATATTCAAAATTTCTACGCGTTTTTCACGCGACCAATTTCAAAGTTACCGTTACTTTTTCTGGATATCCAGATATTCCATGACGGTAGACACTCTGTTATTCAGTGCAGTGCAGACAAATAAATTCCTTAACTCATAGAAATCAAGTCTCCTTTAAATTAATGGACCAACGTGTTTCGACACGCGTGTGTCATCTTCAGTTTCACGTTATTAGATCACACTTCATTACGCAAAAAAACAAACCAAACCATCCTCTTAATTTTTTCTGCCTATTATCGATTACTATTGTACCATTAGACAATCTCATTTTCCGATTTCCAGCATTACGCACGTCCATTATTACACCCACGGGTGTTTTACCATGTTCGGCTGCCAATTCTCAGCGTTGACGCACCGGTCGATGCACCACCAGAAATCCTCTTCAGACTCTCCTTTCCAAGCGTAGATGGCCACCCCTGAAACATCAAACATTCTTGCTATTAGACAGCTCTGGACGCGTGGAAACGCGTCTATCTGTGAACTTACCGGCTTCTCCGAGCGCTGCGGCAACCTCGTTCTGGGTGGAGTAGATGTTGCAGGCTGCCCATCGTACGCTGGCTCCCAGTTCGATGAGGGTCTCCATCAGCACCTGTTCCCAACGCAACCATTCATCAATTTCTGGACACACCCCGGTTTTAATATCGAGGATGATTTTACGGGAATGGCTATACCGTACAAGTACAAAAGCGCACCGAAATTAATATCACCAGTAACCTTGGTTACTTCTCTTTTTATTCGCAACCCGCATTCAACGTTCGTATCTGATCGATGAAATCTTACGGTAAATTAAGGAATTCATAAGGAGATTTGCGAGTTTCGTTTCTCTCCGCCCAGGGCAATCATTGAGTAAAAATAATAAAGGGAAACCTCCGCGCGCGACGCCGAGTCGCGGCATTGCTCCGTTCGGTCACGAGGTACGTTCTCGTAAAACTATTTTAGTTACGTACAGGATACACCGTTACTAAAATTAGGGAAATTAACCTTTGGGTATTACGTACGTCTTTATTATTATTCGCAATTTTTACTCTGTATATTTACCCAGTATTTTTTTTTTACCCAGTTGCACTGATGCAAACTGGGTCAATTACATTTTTCATCCTTTCGGTAAATACATATTATACCAGAATATAAGCTCATCTAATGAGGGCCCTGGATGGAAACAAACAAAACCCTAATTATTTTTGGCTTCTATTCAGGTTTTCCACTACAGATTCTCATTAACGTGCGAGTGGAAAATCCCAAATACGGTGTTACGGGTGTTTACTACGTACGCGGCAAACCCACCGAATACGAATACTGACATTTGTTTCTGAATTCAATTGAAAAGTGATTTGGCTGTTTGATTCCCAAATCACCTGACAATCTTTAAACTCACAGCAGTCTGCGCGTTGATGTGCGTGCATCCGACAATCTTGGCTCCTTTCAGCGGACGGTCCTCCTGAGCCCGCTTCCTCAAGGCTGTTATTCCCGGCATCTCTAATACAAGCAGAGTGAATACGTGAATTTATTACAAATGCTTTTTCCTTTCCCCGGGTAACCTGTACTATACGTTTTTACCTTGCTCCGCGATCTCGATCTCGCGGCGTCCGAAGGCCGCTTGCGCGATGTTTCGCACGCAGAAGTCGGATTGGCCCTTGGAGTTTTTCTGAAATTATTATGCGGCAGCACAAAAAAGTGGAAAAACAGAGTCAACGAACCGTTATGAGCAATTATTAAATAAAAACCACGTGCGGGTTTGTAATTCAGAAAAAAGCAAAAATACTTACCTGGACTTTTTCTCGCGGCGAGACATCCTCTTCGTCGGAGCTGCTGCCTGTGTACGAGGCTACAATAAGACAAAACAAACCTGATTAATAAACGCCAAATAAGTTCACAAACTCACCAAACAAATGGAAATTTCCATCACTTATTTTTATCTGTACATGCACATTTTTAAATTCCTTACTTATCTTGCTACCCTTGAAAAATCTCCATGCAAACTTCACTTCTTTTAAAGTTGTATTCCTAATGTATTTTAATATCCCCTCACAATTTCCTTATATGTACTTATTTATAGTTATAATAACTTTTCACTTTCCTTTAGTAATAACTTATAAAATGTCCAAAATTAGCTTATTGGTAGTTTTCCTTTCAAATTACAACTTTAAAGGGCATATTTCTATCAGTTTCTTGACTTTTGTAAACTTTTTCAATGCTTTTGCTGACCATTTAGTATTTATTGCAGGTTGACTGCTATAAATTTACTTTTCAAGATTATCTTCAATTTTTATTCATTGCTTCTTATTTATTAGGATTTCATAATGTTTTATAGCTAAACAACTCATTCTTTCTTCTCTTTCCATTATTTATTTACAATTCTCTGAATCTGCGACAAAACGGAAATTGACAGAAAAGTCAAACGTTTATTATGATGACGTCACGTTCCATCAACGTCAGTCAAAGTTCCCGCCCACTGCAACCGATTCCTGCGATTCCCCTCCCCCTGCAGCGCGATACGACGTCACACCAAACCGCGGACCAATCAGGAATTACGTACAAACGTTCATTCCCCATCCGTAAACTATTACGACGTCACAATCCGCCATACGTCTTCCTAAATCGGGTCACGTCGATTACATCGATTTCCCCGAAACTGGTTTTAAAAATGAAGAAAAACCCCCGTTGGGAGATACACAATGACAAAGATGCTATCTAAATTCGCACCGTTCGAATCTCAGTAGGAGATTGAATTTTAAATGAATGGAACAATCGGAGATAAATGCGGTTTTTGAAGCGAGATGGCGAGCGAAAAAACGTTCGATTCACGCATGCGCATACTCACACTGCGTGGAGAGCTGGCGGGGTGGTGGCAGTGGATAGATCGGCAAGCTAAAACTATCCGCTCGCATCGATTCGCCCAATTTAGGCGCCCTTTGCCTCACTTGCGGATGCGGGTCGGTTGGGGAAACGATGTCACTCATTTTGTGCCCAATGCCGCAAAACGGTAACGCGACGTTTGTCCGTATCGACGGCGATTTCACGTTTGAAACCGCGCTTCGATCACCCGGCGGTCGAACTTATAACTTCCCCCGCCCACCCCTCTATCCTCTTTTTCCATTGGTCGCTCCAATACGCCACGCCCGCAACGCGCCAACCTGTTCTCGTTCGCGCCCGTTCGCTTCGCTGCCGAACATTCCGTACGCACGACAATCTGTCAAGAAATCTTTTGAACCGATCTGCTCATTCTTTCAAGATCGTTCACCGTAATTAAATGTTGGTGGATGTACAAGCAACTTCCGCAAATTCCTCGTTTAAAATAAAATTTTACGGTACCACGGTGACGTCATTGTGATGTCACCAAGCACCGCCCACTTCACGAATCGAAAAACTATAGTATTTCACGTTATAAATCTTCCTGACAACACACAGAACCTAGATTGTCTAAAAAGTAAGTTATACACCGTTTCCGGTATCGATTTTGTCCTTCTCCATCCGTGAAATAAAATGCAATTTATCCCTGCACGGAATATTTCTTTCTGCAAACCACATTAGGCTTAACGAAAAATTCGAACGTTTTATACCAAGGTTCTCGTTAAAAATATTGCAAAGAAAACAATGTAGGCATACATGCAATAAATGTCTCGTTTACTTTCTCTGTTTGCTATCAACATTATCCATTACACATGTTTGTCAATCTCTTTTACAGCGCACAACTCTCAGCTTTCTAATTATGTTTGTAAGTAGCGGCGGCCATTTTGGATTCGCGCGACATTCACTTTGCAAGCTTTGCAAGAAGACAATTTGGAAGAGCGTTATTACCATCATCAGTCACGGAAATTGTTCACATACATCGTAATTACCCCAGGGGCCATAAACTCTAGTTGCAACTTCTGTAAGGTTAGGACCCAATTTACGATCCCTAATTTACTAAAAAGGCAGTACGGTTAGTTGTCCGAATGACCAATAGGGGCGCTGCTTCGTGTACGGCCAACAGATATTACGCCCCAAAACTCTGATTAATTCTCCTCCATCCCGATCAATACAAATCGGAAAATGCTTATCGTTGTTGCTGACATGTGACCATTATTTGTATTTCACTTGTTAACATTTTTTACTCAACGCATTTGCGGGAGAAATGACAACAAAAGGAAGATCCCGGCATGCAAAGCGCTGCGACAAGAATACAATAATAACCCCGCCCCTTTTTCCACAACGCCCCCGTTGCAAATTAGCTAGTCAATACTAAACTCAAGGTGTGCATTTTAAACCATCATTCGTCGTCCTTGCAACATTTTCACCGTTGGACAGGTAAAAAATGTATTTTTTTTTGTTGCCAAACTCGGTGACATTGATCTACTTTTTTCCTCCATTCGTTTAGTAAATTAGCTTCGATTGCAGCGCCACCTCGTGCTTACATGCAGAACAGATGCTTGCCAAACTTTGCCTTCTGTTGCCGTCCAGGTGGCGCACTCCGACCGGCAGACTGAGGCGCCTCCTCTGGCGATCTTTGAAAGGAGTCGACGGCTCTTCCAACAAAAGTTCCGGCACCTACAGCGCCACCAAACGGTAGTTGCACACAATTGTCGTTTCTCCTCTCCTCCGCTGGCCGTCGCCAACGAACAGGATTGGCAACTCGAATCGGCAAACGGAAGGAGCGCCACCAAGCGTCGGATCGGTGCAAACAAGTTCCATTATCATCCTCCGCTCCGTAATAATAAGCAAGGTAACAAAAAATGCACAGTTTCTGCTGGTCGATACTAGAGGGCGCTTCAATAATGAATAAATAAATAACTATCGGATTTCGTTTTGACACGTCACTGGTCTCCATTTCTTTTTGCCTCTTGGTTTTATGTACAGCAAATTACCCTTTATATAATTTATCACAGTAAATAAATAAAACATTTCAAAATAAGAACTAAATATACGAAAATTACAATTTCTGCTGAATAAGAGACAAATTCGGCAATTTGCATTCAAAAAACCTATCTCATTGGCCCACCCAATATTGAAAAGGGCAATTCCCAGCCAACCAATCGATACCTCCATAATGTCACATTATATTATATATCCTGCCCTTTGACATTACACTTCTGTGTTTCATAATGGGAAATTTCAATTTTGTATAGACCATAAATGAAAGATCGACAGCTGTGAAAAAACTAAATCAACAGTCTGCTACAACAGATAACAAAAAATGCTGCAATCTTATTAAAGGGGCGTGGCTCGAAAGCAACACTTAACCTGAAACAAACCGCAACCCCTAATTCCAACATATTCCACCTCATTCCCTATTTCCAAATACATAACACCACATAATGACTACTGAATAATACACACTTAATGAATTACCACAATCCCATTGTGTTTCGTGTCGGCCATTACACCAGTCATACCATTACATTAATAACCTCTGTCCCTTTAAACCAATCAACCAATCCTCAACCACCTCACTTTTAATCTCAATAACACTGTTGCATTATCTTTATCCTTGGATTAATTCATTAATTCATTGGAGGGTGACACAGCATTGTATTCAAATTAGTAACTGTGACCACGCCCACTACATTAACAGTGGATTATTATATATTATTACTATACTATCCTATTACTTTTCAGAGCCTACCAACTTTATAGCAATAACTACATAAATATTTCATGGACATCCATATTGTTAACATGGTCCTGGTCCGAAATCTGACTGGCGTAATGGCCGCCATTAGAGCTATGCATAAATCACCATTTTATAACTTAAAAACCACTCTAACCGTGCTAAATTAAAGTTGTTCTGCCCGACTAATGGATGTAGTTGCTGCTGGATATGAAGAAAAAGGTTAAAATATATGTTAAAAAAAACCCCGGGTTTTTGGTTGCCAATCCTGCGATCGTTGGCCACGGCTCAACACACCGCTACCAAAATCTATATAAGATTTCCTTAATTTAGCCTGCTCTCTGGGAAAGCAGAAAAAGGAAACGAAAAAGGGAATGGCAGTATATACAGCTGCAATTTGCAACAGACACTGGATAACATTGGCAGAGCCACAGCTACCTTGGAACCGGCTCGCGGAGACCTGCGGAACTCCACCGCCGAGCCTTCATCAGATGATGGACTTCTCTCGTGTCCGTTTGGCGAAGTCATTCCTGTTCTTCTATACTTCCTCTTGCTTCTTGTGAGCACTTCTTGCAACCAACCGTGCCAAGTGAGGATTTTTGCACCACTGGAGGTTTGAACACACACTGCGGAACACCGGTTACTGGACGATCCTGGTCACGTGCTTTCCACTACGTCACACGATCGATGGAACCGACGTAAAATTGTTCATATATATATATGTATGAATGCACGCAAACACACACACATTGGTGGTTCCTTCCTGCAAATGTGTATTACTTTTGTGAGTGCCGTGTAGCACTATACATGTATATTGGTGTGCGTGACTTGCGTGAACAATCTTAACACTGGGACAAACAATAGCCCAGCTCTGTGCCAAATCACATTCTTCAACGTATATATACACCATCATCAAATCACAATCGACGATTGTCCACCGTGGTGGATATTACGTCCTTCTGGCGTTTTCCATTCGGAGCAGCAAAGCGAAAGAGTTGCACTTTTCCACGCTGTTCAACATTCCTTGGTTCGAGTGTATCCTGTGTATCCTACGCACCTTGGAATCACTACATTTCCATATTTCTTCCAAAATTCCACTTCTCCGTACGTGCTCCGCGGGTGAAATTCTTTGGCGAGTCCGCGCGATGCACCGCGGACACCTCTGCTTCGAGTTCCACTTCTACATCCAGTTCCAGGTCCCTTAGGTATGATCCTGTTTCTTTATCTCAACCTAAAACTGCCCTAACTTCATCCTAAATCCCTAAATTTCCAACCGTTTCCCTGTTCTTCGGTTAAGTTTGCGCGATGTACCGCGGACACCGCGGCTTCCGGTTCCCGTTGAGGTTCCAGTTCCAGGCCACTTGGGTACGGTCCTGTTACTTAATTTCAACCCAAAACTGCCCTAGCCTAATCCTAAATCAGTAAATAGTCAGCCATTTCCATGTTTCCCAGGTAAAATTTCCAAATTAATACGTAAAATCAAGCTAAATTTGTCCCAGGATAAATGTTTCCTGTTGAAGTTGCAACTCCATTTTGCACCACTAGAGGGCGAGCAAAATAAACTGAACAAGCTTCACCAGGGTTCTAGAATATTTTCCTAGCATTGATCTTCAAATCTAACTCCTTGTTCAAATCTTAGAAGAAAGACCCAAGTCGGATGTTACCTAACATTGGATTGTAATATAAATTTCATGAAATCCATGCATAAAACATGTAACACCAGCTGCAATGTTACTTAAAGGGCTCCAGTAAACAACTTGCAGGTCATGAAGGATGCATGTGTCATGAAGCTGGCAAACATTTTCCTGTTTTTGCCAACGAAACCACCAGACAAACAATTTCCTTTTGTAGGCTGAATACACTTCCAATGTTTGAACCAAGCTCAGAAATAAATCCTGATTAAGTAAAAAAAAAATATTGATCCACTAGACCTGAAACATCATGTGTAACCCAAAGGGCCAAATCGATTATTATTCCTCTATAATATCCTATTAGTTTATAATAATACCCACTTGAAACAAATCAAATCAAATCAAATTAAATTCCCAGATTGAAAGGGTTAAAAAATACAAATGTATCCTTTCAATGAGAAAATTGCGAATCTCATTTCTTTGTTAAACAGTGAATATTTGAACAGTGACAAAAGATTGGCAACTGGGACTATTGCATGTTTGCTGAACTCGAACAGCCGCAAGGTATACCACCGAATACACAATACGTTGATAATATCCTGAGATTCTCTCGAAAACCTGGAAAATAACCTTAAGGCAGGTTAAGTTTTGCCAAAATAGTGATGCTACCAAGCTTGAAATAATTATTCTTTTTCCAAGCATTTCTGAAAATAAATGGGATATTTTTCCCGAAACCGAAATGTCGCGCTTGGCAACCGTTCAACTTCACGCAAACTTTCTGCTATTCTGCAAAAACCCAGAATTATATATATTTAATATATCCTTTTACAACCGACCATTTCCAGGGATTCATAAAGAACCTTTTAATTCAAACCACTTGCTATTCATTTTAAGTGCACTATTGCGTGTCGCGCGCTCTACCATCGCGCGATTCAATCCGTAACCCAAACTTTAGTGTTTATAGTTACCAGTTTATAAGTTTATACTTGCATTGTTCCCTTGAAAACCATCCAATGTAACGTGTTATTATCGTTAAAACATAAAAAAATACCGAATTAGAATTTTGTGTTCACGTAGCGCGGTTCATCGCAGCTTATGAAAAAGTTGTTTTGGCTGTTTCGCTCGATGACTCCACTTTCCGGCCCAGTTTTTCCAGGTTTTCATTGAATGAGAATCTTATCTAAATGTGCTCAAGGTGAATAGAAATGGAGATTTCAATTGAAAGTGCGTGAAGTGAACTTGTTGCCTCACGTGATGTAAGAGCCGAGTTTACATGTCAAAAAGAGTTTATTTTCAGTCTACCTGTTACTTATCACTCATGCCAAGGTTAAATATCTGTATACCTTGGCTTTTATGCAAGTTTCCCTGTTGCCAATGTCTTGGTCTAAGTTGGTCACCTAATTCCTCGTTTGGGTGACATTTTATAATTTGCGTAATCGCGCTATCTTGTTTTTTCCTTCTCCGCAAAGTGCATTTTAAAATTAATCAAATGCAGAGAGGTAACATTAAAATATAATGTAGAAAATAATAACATTTACAAATTAACATCAGGGGAATTTACAATTGTAATTTAATTAATTTTCACTATCGCAAACGCAACAAAGCGGTTTCTCGCTGCGGCGTGATAACGTACCGATACGTATGTACTACTTCAAATGCAACATCTTCCTGTCTACCAACCACTTGAGATATCTCCAAAATAACTGTATAAACATTTTATCTAATACTAGATTTTCCCAATCATTCCCCTTCAATCCTGCAAAACAATATCTAAATAGTACTACCCTTACCAATTTCTGCCTATTTCCAAGCTAATTCCTTTTACAATGTTACCTAAAGTACTACTTTCAAAATGTGTTTCTTAGGTATAAATGTGAAATAATCCCAATGTCACAATCCCTAAATCTGGCTTTACGCAACTTTGAATCCTTATTTTACACCGCGGCGAACTTACAATTGCTATTGTTAACCAATTGTAATACAATGCAATCATTTTTCTTCACTTTAGTTACTTCACCCATGTCTTAAACATATTTAAACTCCAATTTTACTCTCACCATCATCACATCTCAGTGTTCAAGTTCACACCGGTCAGTATACCTTAAAATGTACCTGTGTTTTAAACTTTAATCCTGACTGTAATTAACCCCATCTGATGTACTCTAACTACTTATCTACCTTCCAGACTTATCAAGGTACTTGAAAAGCGAAGTGCCATTTACCGGAACTGTAGCTGTCCGTGGAAGACGCCGAAAGAGACCTGCTCCGGTAGCGACCCCTGGTCTTCGTTCCACCCGCAAGTTTGCTGTCCTGCAACCAACAAAACACATAATATTAACAAACTGAACCCTTTCTTGTCCCATCAGGCCACCTGAAACGCAAAGCAACACAGCGCGGCGCGCAACCCGAACAGCGAAACCCATCGTGCCGTGCTTCCCGTAGTATTATACCTTGGCCCTGGACCTAGACAAGCTACTTCTTCTGGATCCAGAACCCGGTGGTTCGGTCTCCCTGTCCATCTTGGCCCTTTCCTCCAGCAGTTCATCTTCTTCGTCCATGTCAGCGAACCGAACTTCTTCGCCGCTGACCGCTTCTTCGGCGATGACCGGTGAACTCTGCGTTCCTTCCATGTCCGCGACTTGGGTTGTAATGGCTGTTGAGGCACCGAGCGAGCAGATTTTTGAAGCGATCGACGAATCGAGGCCAGTTGTGGAGGAAATAGTGGAAACCTTCGCCTCATTTGTTTCATTTTTCTTATTTTTCTCTTGGCGGCTTCCAGTAACCTGCGCGTTGCGCAACCGGTTGGCCTCGCACTCTATCAGTCAGATAGCAGTGACCACGTGCTGGACATGAGGAATTAGGTGGAGGGAAACGATTTGTGTTATCGGTCAAATGAAATATCGACTGATATCGAGTTGGATGAGCCAAGAGCAGTGACGTCAAAAGCTAAAATATAAATCCAACCAAATCTCTCTCTCATCAAGTCTAATTCCTGCGTGGTCTCGTTGTTCATCCATCTACAACCTTTGACCCTTATCCTCTTCACAGCCATCCACATCCAAGAGTGGTTTCATATTTTTCAAAGTCCATAATTGACTTACATAAATTCTGGCTTCACTCAACTCGTAAATTTCATTGTATCCACTCAATTATCATTCCTTTTACTTTACAAAATCCACAAAATCCACATTGGTGTATTCACTAAAAATGTCTTCTCTTCTTTCTTCTTATCCTTCTTCTTCTTCAGTAAAGTTTTTTTTCCAGATAATTTTTGGTGTACACTACAATTTTCTTTAAACATAGTGGTTGTAAATGTCTTATTCATTTTTCTATTTTCTTGCTTACCCTTCCTTTCAGACTTTCCTCCTATTCTTCGTTGCTATATCTACGTATTTTTTTATTAACAACATTTCCCAGGAGACAACTCAACAACATGCATTTATATTTGTATCCATTGTCAGGAATTTCACTACATTATTATTCTACAAAAACAGCATAACAAGTTGTTGTCTGTGAATTCGGTTATTACTTGGAAACTTTTGATTACTACACACACCTATATTTTAAAGGAAAGTTACATTTTAAATTATAACAAGAATTTAAAGGCAATTAAACATCGTCATTTTATATTTTTGAAATTATACTTTTAAATGTGTCCTTGTTCTCATGACAAGGATAAGTACAAATACATATGATGTCCACACAATGATGTCATCGTCTTTGGATAGCCATAAATAATCTTTTTGAAAAGACTGTTGCATGACAAAAAATGCACTTGGCACAACAGGGTTTGTATATGACGTCATGGAAAACCCGGGTTTTCAACCCGTTTAATCATCGAATCCAATCCTTTTGTTGTATGCTTTTATGACTCAATCCATCCCTAATTACTCCAATCATAATTCGTTTAATCTCTACACAATCGCAACGTGTTCTGCCCGCTAATTACACTTCAAAGGAAAGACAATATCGAAATATGCCGGGAAGTAACGGAGATTGAGATTCCATTTTACGAAATAAAAAACGAATAATCGTTGAGAAAAAAACAAATGAACGATGGTCACCTTACTTACTCGGTTGCTCCCTGAGGTTTCGAGCAGCTGCTGTCCTTTGCTGGCGGTTGTACGGCCTTTTTTCGATACCTCGGCAGCGTCTTCTTCCTGAGTGTCGGCCATGTTGCTCACCGGCGGGATTCGAAAAGAGGCGTGGCGGCCCGCGGGATGGGGCGGAGCAATGGGCGGAGCGTGGGACGTGACGTCATCAGCGCCTCTTTCTCTGCCCGCCGTCTCCTTTCCAGTGAAATCCTCGAGCGTGAAGACAGTCTTGGGCGTTGTGACACACGAAATAAGCATTTTCCATCGCTGCCGGGGTGAAGAAATCCTTGCCTGGTTTCGATCGCTGTTTTCCAGCGCCGCTCGCTTTGCCCCGCCCCTTGCCTTTTGTGGGCTTCGGCTTCTCGGTGGCGCTCTGGGTAATGGCCGTAGCAGCGGCAACAGGCAATTGGTTTGCATTGGGCGCTGCGTTTCCGCTCTCCTGTCGTTGAATTTCCGATTTTTCTTTCTCTTCCATTCAATCGGCGACCTTTACAAATGTGCGATTATTATTGCGCTTGCTCCTTCGCTAATAATCACAGCAAACAGCGGGTTCTGAACTCGAAAAAGCGAGGATGCGTTGCCATGGATACGCGTTGCCATGAGTGAACGCGCCACCTGCCGGTTGCAATGACAACACATGGCGGGCATTTCAAATTCGTCAATTGTACTTTCATTAATACATGCGAAATTAAATCGAACCAAGACAAAATAAAATGGATGCATACATAAATCATTTAAGACAATCCTATTTATTGCTCTGAGTTAACGTTAACACACTGCAACTATAAATTAATCTACATTGTGCGGAAATATACACTCAGGATGTACACAATTAAATCATTATTTGTATGATAATACTCAATAGAAGTATTTCTTGGGAAAACGGTCTGGACATTTTACAGAAGCACAATTGAAAAGGCACAGAGTGAAAATCTTGTTCACAAACAAAAACAATCCATATTTGAGCAGCGGTTGATATTGCACCAGCGTGTTGCCGCATTCAGTGTAAATTAGTTGCATAGAAACCATTTAAAATGCAATATTATATTTCAGATAAAAATCCATTTCAATTGCAAATATGTTTGTTTCAAAATTATTTCAAAAATTAGTAAATATATGCATGATGTAAAATGCCCTTCTATAGGGGTAACAACACTTCAAAAATAGACACGGCAAAAAGCTGTTATCGTGCACCTTATTGAAAGAACACTCGTCTTATACAAATATATACTATAAATATAACTATATTTCACAGTCGAAAAAGTAAAGTAACGTTGCCTCTCCCTGATCTTACTGTAGTATATATCACACGTTAACAACCCTGATAAAACTCCGCTATTATTCCTAAAAATGGCTGCGTTGAAGTATCACTCGAGTCTCGTTGCTTCTTCCATTGCTTTCCTCCACCTAAAATGGATAAATAAACCAAAATAATATGAAATCCTCACTCCATTTCACATTTAAACATCAACTCACCTGTCCGCTGCAGAAATACTGCTAGCGTAGAAGATAAGTTTGGGATGGTTTGTGTGTTGGAGGCAAATGATCACTTGCGGGTGAATGCCCTCGAAAGCCTGCAATGGATGTACCCACCAAAACGGTCAATTTCTAACCAATTATACACCGGTTACAGTATCGTAAAGCAACGTACAGTGTCCATGTTAACCACATCGAAGCCCAAAATAGGAATACTTTCCAGGGCCACCACATCCTTTCCAAGAAAAAAACAGCAACAAGTTTGTTATAAACCATGAAAAGCATCGTAAAACAATTAAAACACTCGTAATCTTACCTCACTGGCCATATACGAGTACATGACTTTGTCCTTCACCACAAACCACATCTTCTTCCACGACTTCTTTACATATTTATACAGGTAACCGCTCGCGCTGGAACCTTCGTCATTGGCATGCACCTGCAACAATGTTTATTAATACACTGTAACATAAAACACTAGATGACATCCGGCAGGAGAAGGAAGAATAAACAAACCTCTTGCAAGGCATTGGGGACACTCCTCCGCAGATTCTTCCGCTTCTTCGAAGGTTGCCGTGTTCTCGGCGGAGTCGTCGTGAGCAATTTAGGCCTTTGCGTGTTTTCCCTTGTAATCCCCAACACAGGTAACCTATCTTTATCATCTGTAAGCTCTAGAATATATTCAACATCAAGTTTAATCAAGAGTGGTTTTATCAAGCGGGTTGGCGTTTAACAAAGGACCGCACCTATTCGAAGGACAACGAAGCAGTCGTCGCAAACGCGGTTGGTGCGATAGTCGAGGTACTCGAGAGGAACCCTATTGGCCGAGCAGAGGGAACACACCACCTTGCCGCAAGCCCTGCAGTGGTGGCGGCGGAAGGTCAGAGTGAAGTAGCTGGCGCACAGCTGGCACATGGTAACCCTGGCGTCCGCAACCCAAACCGGTGCTTGACGACCCAGAACGTCTCGTTTCATCGACTTCTCGTTGGTTTTCTTGCAGAAGAAATAACCAAGTTATTAGTTACCTTTCGCAGAAGACGTTTACTCATTGCGTCGTGTACCAATGACTGAAGTCTGGCATTGACAAAAGTTCCTCTCCGCTTCGCGTTCTCATCGATGACACCGTTCAACGCCGCGACCCATTCCTCTTTCTCCTTCTGTGACCTGCAATCAGTACACGTGGTCACTACCACATTAAAAAAACACAATTCCAAGGTTTTTCAAGGATTACAAAGTACCTTGCAGAAATGGTGAACGAGCGAGAGATACTGATGATGCTGAACTCGTTCTCGTAGTCTTCGCTGTTGGGAATGGTCACCTTCATCCCCGTGATAGGAAACTCGTGATGGATCCTCATCAGACTCGGTGTGACCAACGTAGTGTGAAGCAAACAATCGTTGAACTGCGAGTTTCAAAGTCACTGTCAACAACCGGAAACTTCTCGCAAACTCACACGTACCCACCAAAACGAAGAACCTCGGTTGTAGACCTTTTCTGGACAACTTCAGCAGCTCACCTTCTTTTACAAACACCTATCAAACAAACCAACTGTTATTATTTTTACCACCGGAAATAAAAGCCATCTTACAAAGTAACTTACTCTTCCGGGTTTCACTATTTCAAATGTGGGTGCCATGTTCTGGATTTCTAACATTTTGGCGTAATTATCCTGTAAATGAGTTATATATTGTAATATTGTCCCCTGGAATACGTGTTAGAGATCAGAGGACCTTACTTACCCCTATTTTAAGAGTTTGGTTCGCGTGGTCCGCCACATCGCTCACGATCCGCAACGCGTCTGCAACGATAGTACATTTACGTAAATTCATTTAACCCTCAATCTCACTTAACTTATGAAAACATACTTTCAGCATTCTGGTAATCAGCTGATGATTCGTCCAACTTCTTCAAGTATTCTACAAAATACAAGAACACATTATTGAGCATCGGTGCAGCTAAAAATAGCGTAACCACAATATTAACCTTGCAATAGTAGACGGTACTGAGGGATCCTCTGCACGGGTTTCACCAAATAATGTTTCAAAGCCAGCTTTTGGCACCTGTCACTCATCTAGACATCCAAAATAAATGATTTCCTCCATGTTTCGAAAGACACTTCATAATTTAATCTTGTCAAATTTAAACAAACCTCAAAATCCTTGACCACGCGAGCAAAATTCGGGTATTTCTTGCAAGCCTCGTCCAACATGGCGATCATGCTCTCGTAACTCCGGAAATAGCTGTTGTACAACTTGAGGAAAGGGCCCTTGCGAGCGATCACGTCCGCGATCAGACCGATCTCATCCCACTTATCGATGCGTTTTATGAAGTCGCTGAGAAGGTCTTCGTTTAGACTCTGCAGTTGCGGCAACGACCCCATGATCTGAGACATGACCTCATCCGGGATGACCGGGTGTCCTTGCTCAGCATTCGCCTTCTTCACCGCGTTCCCAAAATCCTACGCGTAAACCAACGTTAACGCACCTCGTCCGGTGATCATTTCACCGCACGCATCTCACGGTACTTCGTTAAGAAGTCTCAAGACGTCTACGAAGACACACTCGGAAGTCATCAACTCTCTAGCGACCAAGTAGGCTTTGTCCTTCTTGAGATTCCCACCCGCTCGTCGTTCATCGCTGCAGATCGAAGCGGACCTCGATGACCCCGAACCCGTGGTCTCCGTTTCGCTGCTGTCCTCGTCGTCATCGTCCTCCTCCGATGAACACTCGGAACCCTCGTGGAAGCTTCCGATTCGATTCTGTAAACGGGTTATAAATATAAAATCTGTATAACACTGCATACCGTGACGTTTTTCCGCAACTCACCGAATTAACTTGCGTGACGGGGACCGTTAAGGACTCTCTGGATGGCCCAATGTTCGATGACTCCGCAGGTTTCGTTTCAACGGCATCGTCCGACATCTCGAAGCTGTTGCCCTTCGGGAGTCGGTGCTCCTCTGAAAGCGAAGGATCGCTGAGCACCGCCGATTCCTCAGAGCTGGCCCTCTTGTGGACACCATCTTGTGGCAGCTCCAGTAAATCCAGCGTCTCACCCTGTTGCTGCGCGTCGTTGTTGTTGTTGACATCGTCATCGACCACATCAGCAACGTAAGACGTTACTGCTTCGGTGGTCATGGCGATCTTCTTCAACAGATCGATCGGAGGTTCCAGTTTCGGTTCCTCCACGTAGAACTTACTCTTGATCCTTTGATCCTTGCGCCGCGGTTCCTTCGCGCCACCGAACAGCGAAGTTAGCCGTTGCTTGATGGTGGCCGTACCTTCAGCATCGCTGTCATCTCCACCCGCTCCACCTACATCAAACCAAACACCGAGTTACTTACAAACACCGTTGCAACCTATCATCCCGTAACAAAAGGATTATACTTGAGTTGCGAAGAGCCCGGCTCACGTGACCGTCAGACACATCGTTGTCGTTGTCCGCCAAATTCCCAGGGGCTTCTCCAACATCGACCCAAGTACGACAAGGGTTTCTCGTTAAAGTGTTCAAGGACCCTCCTTCGACGCTCGAAGCGCTCGAATCGGACTTGGTGCCGTTGTCGAACCTAAAACCTCCACGTCCCAAGGTGTGCCTCATCAGAGGAGTGGCCGGAGCCGAAGAGGATGTGGGAGGCATCACGTTAATCGTCGTCTTCCTCCTCTGCGCGTTGCTTCTCTTCAGACCGCCACTTGCGTCGGAAGACCTCCTCGGCAACTTCGCGCCGGTCAAGCCGACGGGAAGCACCGCTACTCCTCCGGCCGGAACCTTAAAGCCCTGGACCGGTGTTGGATCCCGAGCAGGTGGAGGCGTGGCTTCGCGTACTTCGGTGGTGTCGCTGCCGACGAGTGACCCGTCGCTGTCTACAGCGTAAGGGTTGGATTTCTGCATCCAGTCGAGGAAGAAGTTCCTCTTGGAGGAGGCGTGGTCGTCGTATTCGGGGTCTTGTCCGGCGTCGCTTCCGTGGATCGTCTCGGCGCAAGTTACGTAGGACTGGGAATCGGTTGTCTGGGAACTCAGGTCCCACTGTTGCTGCGAGCGGTGAAGAGATTGGTCACCGGTCAACGCGGTTTCAACGTCGCCACCGGTTCCTCTGTCGCTGGTTTTCGGGCGACGGTTTTCCGTCTGACTTTCCTTATCACTCTGCGATTAAACACATAACATTTCTTTATTTTCCTTCTACGTACGATAACTTAGAGGGTGTGTCTAATACGTAGTACGTATCTCGGGTTTCCGTATTATATTTACCAAACGATCTACCATTATTTACATTGTCAATCTAACTTTTAGAAAGCGACTCGCTGTTTTGTACTCTTCAACAACTATGTGGAAACTCACCCAAGATCTTGATGGTCCGTTCGGTCCACCACTATCCCCACCTCCTCCTCCTCCTCCGCCGCCGCCACCGTCACCCCTCCATCCTCGAACTCCGTCAACGTCGCGTCCCCGTATCCTGCTGGCTTCGATCTCGCACGCCGTGATCTTAGAAGCTTCCAGCTCCGAGACCCTCAGCTTCAAGACGTGCAACTCCGGCAACACAAAGTCCATCGAGCTACCCTTGGGCACCGCCGAAAAGACGGCATCGGTCATTTCCATCTGCGTCTCCACGTCCCTCGAACGCAACGTCCCCGATTCGCTCTTTTTGGCCCGGTGTCTAGGTCTCGGTGGCGGTGGCGGAGGAGGCAGAGGACGACTGCTCCTCCTCTCCGCCGAACTATCCACCAAACTCTCGGGCTCTACCTTGGTAGCAACTGCCTCCGGACATCTATCTTCTGCACTTGCAACTTCTTCTCTGGCAGACGTCTCTTCTACACGATCGCCATCATCTGCCGCTATTTCCGGTTCCTCTGCCTTCTCGCATTCTGCTTCCGCAACAGTTACCGGAACGATTTCTAGTTCTTCCTGTCCAGCTTCTGCTTCTAGTACAGCCTCTACATCTGAAATACGTATTGCTAATTCAGTTAAATTGTAACGTAATGTTACAAATTACAGAAAGGTCACTCGGTTACCTTGCGCAGTGACGTCTCTTTCATCTTCCGCAACGACCTCGCTCTCATTCTCCTCCTCCTCCTCCTCCTCCGCATTGGGCACGTATGGTGGAGGAGGTGTTGGTGGAGGTGGTGTACGGGCTGGTGTATCTTGCGAAGGAGGTCCAATGACCGATCTGTATTCGGCTTCGGTGTCCCTCTTGCAGGGCTTCCAGATCCGGCTGTAATCCTTCTTCACGATGGAGTACACCGGACTGGGCGAGTAGTTCCTTCTTTCCGGCGAAAGGTTACCGGTCGATTCCCTTCCTTTCCTCGGCATCCTCAGGTGCAACTGGGCCTACGTCAAACCATCGGTCTTAACTACAAACTACAACCAGCTATAATACCATCATAAAAGAATAAACTCACTTGCACGTCGATCTTCTTACGGATCTCATCGGCGCTATGGAAAGACCTGCTCCTCCTCGGGATCCAAACTCGGACATCGTCCACCCTCTTCGTCACCGGTCCATCTTCTTTCCTCCGTTCCCTCCTCGGAAGGGTCCTCGGCGGATCTGCACTCGGAAATCTCTTCCGCGTCCGGCTTCTCGGTTTCGGCTCCGGTGCCTCTACGTTCTCCCGTGCCGTACTTTCCTCCGGACCCGCATCTGCCACCAGAACATCTTGGCTTCCGATGACTACCGTTTCCGTCAATCGAGCTTCTTGCTCGAACCACGTGGCTTCGTCACTCGGTGCGTCATAATCCTCATCCGTCTTCGCACGCGACCAATTCTCGACGGTCACCTCTTCTCTTCCTCCTTCGAAGACTTCCGGAGAATGAAGGTCGTCGTTTGCGTAGATTTCATCGGATACGTTGCCGTTCGTTCCTTGGGTGTTATAAGATTCGTTGTTTACTGGGTTTGCGTTGACCAGGTTACCGGCTGCACTTGCGGAGGATGATTTCGGTTTCCTCGGCGGTGGCGGAGGAGGAGCGGGTCTGTTGTCGGAACGAGCGCGGGGTCTTGGAGGAACGGGAGGTTTTGACGGTGAACGTGGAGTGTCCATCGTGGGTAATGGGCTGGTGGTGCGAGATAACTTCATTTCTATGGCGTTGTAGTCACGCTCAATCCTCTCGTACGCTATAAGCCGGGACGAGATAAAAATGTAGCCGCGTGACGAAAGAAACCGGTGTTACCGAGTTACCGGTGGGTGGTGGATCGTGACCAACGTGGCAATCTCCGAAGCCCTTGTATCTGTCGAGGGACATCTGACGCCAGGCGAACGGGTCTCCAACCTGAAACCATCAAGAAACACGTGATTAATTAAGACAAAACATAAATAAGCGCGCACCTTTCACCAATGAAAAGTTTATTTTCCCAATTTCTGTTAAAAAAAATATAAAAACCAAGCTAAAGAAAATTAGAAACAGGAAGGAAGGAGACTTATTTTCGTTATCGCTTATAAATATAGAGCTCTTCAAACCCACAGTTCACCTTCAACGTACCAAACATCCTTGATCGTGGAAGAGTGTGGGTGGTGGATTAATCAGTATTTTATCTCACGGCGCAAACTTGATTTTAAAACAGAAGCAGCCCACTATAATTTATCCCGGTTTGATTTTACGTGCTTTTACCTACTACAAGGTGACTTTTAGCCTTGCTTCTAGTGGGAAGATTAAATGCTGCGTAATAAGAGTTTTATAGCGTGACATGAAAGGTTAGAGCATCTCGTTGAAAGCACTTGGCTAAAAGCCAGAAAATTAATCACGGCAATTAAACGGCTGAGTAAGATATCCCTCTAAAGGTCAAATTAAACCATGTATTATTTTCCAATATTCAACAAAGTTTTCACCTGAGCTTTCTTCGGTGGCTTGTAATCCGCCATCTCAGCTGCAAGTTTCGCCATCAAGGCTTCTCCCGGTTTCGCCACCGGCTCGTAGTAACTGTCCGCAACTGCGACACCATCCGGTACTAGAGGAACTGGTGTCTCCACCCGTTGCTCATCCTCCACTGCGTCTTCCCATTCAACTTCAACATCAGCATCACTGGTCCTAAACTCCAAACATTCCTTCTCCTCTTCAAGTTCTTCTTGCTCGTGGTCCGGCTACAACAAATACAACTGAATTTATTAAAAGTCCTAATTATAACAATGACCTAATGGAAACAAACAACCTCCGTTGGTTCCGGGGACACAACAGGTGTAACCCCTTCTTCGTCTTCTTCCACTTCAACTTCCTGTTCGGAGTGTCCGTTGGGTCTCACGGGATGACCGTTGAGCCGGCCGGTCACCGCGGCCTCCTCGTCCATGGCCGCGATGGTGGCCATGAATTCCGGGTTGCTGAGGAGGATTCGTATCGTAGGCTCGTCCAGGGATATATTGTCCAAGCTGAAATCTATAGCCGTCAGCGTGTCATCGTGTCCATCGGGCTTCGCGGCCACCGTGCTGCCGTAAAGTAACCGCGTGGTTAACGCGGAGCTACGTTAGAATTTGGGAAATTGCAGGAAGATCACCTGATGGTCCGAGTTGCGGGTATTTGATTGTCGACGGGGGAATTGAAGTCGAAAATCTCCGTGCCAAAATCGATGTCTTTGAAATCGGCAGACTCTTCGGTGTTCTCATCGTCTTCGCCGTCGCTCCTTCGCAAACGCGGTGTCTTCTCCGCTGAACCTTTCGAGGAACCTATAATTAAAAACAAATATACTAATATTATTTACTGTATATTATATGATACATTAATTAGACAAACTCAATACCAGTCATAAAAAAATTTGAGTCGATTACAAAACAGGAATATTTAATTTGTTTCACCAAACTGGCAAAATAATTAGGACGTAAAATAACAAGTCTAATAAGACAAAACATGTTTCAAGATAACACTGTATTTTTCATATTTTTCATACAGGAAACTGATTTGGGATGTGATCCACTTCCAGATAAGTGATTTAGAAAGCTGAAAGCCAAAATGTACCCTGGTTATATACATACAACAGCTGTGTAAACATTTTCCTCAATGTATGTACATTATGGTGTCAGCATTTTTAATACAAATGTTACGTTTTTGGGTGCATGATGTAAATTTTTATGCGGAACTGCAAAACATTTCCCATAATTCCATTTTGGGATTTATAACGTCAATTTATAAATTTATACGCAGGATTTCCTCTCATAGGAAACTAATGTTATATATTTAGTCTTTTTCGGTATATTTTACGTGGTTTTGTCAATGAAAACGTACTGAATGAATATGAAGAGTTAGAAATACATTTTTAAAGCATGTGGTAAACATAAAACTTTCACAACTTAATGGGAGTTCCATAGATATAAGTATAAAAGATTACAGATGTCAACCACATCAAGTTTGTTGACATTTCCACTTGTTAAAGAGATCGATATTGCATATCTGAAATTATATCATTTATATATGTTGTTTTCTCTTAATTTTGTTGCAAAATTTTATTTCCACTTTAAATACCTTAAACTGTTGCAATTTTGGCAACAAACCAACCATCTTTGACTTGAATTCACAGATAGCTGAACTTTATTCCTTAAAGGTGAACTGACACGGTTTTGTAACGTACCCTGATAATCGGTTTTTAAGTAGTTATTGTGTCCCTTATAGCACTGGTGCAAGCAGAAGTCGATCACAAATTGAGAAAAAAAAATTATGGGCGTTTTACCGATTGTGACGTCACAGAGCACGCAAAGCATTTCCATGGAAAAGGTACTGGAAACGGTACTGGGCTGCGCTTTCTTTAACTACTCTAACTTTTTGTAACAATTAACAAAAAAAGTTTTGTTTGCGCCAATCGTTTTATTGGCATCAATTCTATAGAATTACACCCTTGATTACACACTTTCCAGGGTATGTTACAAAAGCTTGTCAGTTCACCTTTAATGTGCCACTTTATCTATAGTACTATATATTTGATAAACCACTAAGTTTATTCTAATCTTTCTGCTCACCTTTAGAAGCAGTCCTCAGCAGTTTGGCAAGAAAGGCTGGCTTGTGTGGCACCTTTGGTGGCCTTGGTATATGCAATAACAACAAAAAAATCACCCATCAGCACTTTTAAATTGATAGGCTATATAAATGACAAATTACTAAATACAACCTTGCGAAAATATATTTATAAGCAATGTACCTTGACTGATCTGGACTTTTTGCCCTGGGTTTGGGTGGAAGTGGAGGTTTTTTCTTCTTGTCCCCTGCAAATAAATTAATCACATTAATACTGTATATATATTAAAGTACAAATTTAGACTGTACAGGAATCCAGGGCAACTATATATGAATGCAAATGAAGAAGAGATAAAATGAAACGTGCCACCGCCCAAAAGATTTCTTAATTCTTGTCTCGGACCTTTTGGGAAATCTATTTTTGCGGTTTCTGGCATGGCTCAAATGTTTGTGCCAGCCTGGTACCAAGGACGACCCACCTACCTAAAACTAGGTTCTTCCTGTACTAGCAACAGTTCAGCTTTAATACCCGTTTGTTACCACATTTTCCTATATCTCCTTATATCTTATCGAACGAAATGACCCGCCGGTGACGTCATCCACCGACTTTTTGCTCTTTTTTCTGTAAATTCACGTGCAGTTATGACTCAAACTTGCTCAAAACAAACTAAAAACGGATGACAGTTATGCATCGTCGCAGTATTCACTCTCTTATTCATTTCCGGTGGCGATTTTATAACCGATTGATGAGTTTCGTGCGAAGTCTGCCAAGATTCGGATTTCAAACGGATTCCGTGCAACTCTCTCCCGTCGGATGGACGCGTTCGCAACTTTCGATCGCGCAACGCACGCTTTTTAAGTTAGTGACGTCACGAAACATTGCACTCGCATCGATGTCGCGCAATAAAGTTGCGCCGAATTAAAGTAGTCGCCGTTGAAAGTTAGTTTTATCGTTTATTTTCGAATGTGTGTTAACTAAGAGTTTACAGAGATGGATCGTAGTTCAATCCGACTTTATATTGCCAGTTTCACCATGGTTTTACGATTAGGAATAGTCTCGGTTGCCAGGAAGCAAATATTTCCACGCAGAGATTGCACGGCAACTTTCTTGCACGAGAGTAGATTCGCGTCGAACATCTGTGCGGAGACGCAATTTTCCCGCGCAATACTGTTGCGTACGATGGACCATCCATGCAATTAAGTTGCTAAACCTACACCCCTAGCATTGCCGGAAATTGCACTGTCTAAACTTTCACTTTATCTTGTAATTTCCTTTCCCGAGCTTTCTTAATAATACGTCGTATTGTATGCATCACTGCCCAATGAAATTTCAGCGATAACACTGGCGATAATCACGCTCTTGACCTTTGTAACGTTTATTATAATTAAATTCGCAACCATGCAACGCGAATTCCGTTTTTATTTCAATGTTATAAAAATAGAAATCGGTGATGACAGTTAGAAAAAGATGAACATACCTGAAAACAAAGACCTGACGGCTGTCGCCATTATATCCCGTTGAGATTTCTTCACGTATTAATCACCCGTGATTTCAAATAATTGCCGATATTCCAAGAGCAGCCACATTCTGCTTCTTTCGGAAGCCCAGATTACTTGGCTCCGCCCACAACTCCGCCTTCCTTTCGTCACCCGCGTGTTGCCAAGCCCACACAAACCCTCATTTCTGGTACATCCAAAGTAGTACTTCGGCGCACAATACAAAAAGCGAGTCATAAGAAGAGCCAAAAAGAGTGAAATTTAACTTTATTCGATTTTTGACCCTTTTTGACTCTTTTTAACTTTATTTTACTCTATTTTGACTCTAAAAAAGAGTCAAAACGACAAAAAGCGGCTTCCCAATTGCTCCGCCCCTTGTGACGTTTCACGATGGAATGGAGCAGCCACGTGTTGATGGCTGGGCCAGAATAATCAAAGATTTGATGACCTCATGTACAGAAAATAACGGTTTAATATGGATGAATAAAAGCCCAAGATTTAGACATTGAAATGAATCAGTATTACCGTATTACCAACTCTTAACTGGTATTACAGCTCCATGCACATAAATATTACCAAGATATTAAAAATTTACCAATATTACCAAGAAACTTGCGCAATTTAATTGTTTGAATGATAAATGATCAAAGCAACTCCTTGATCTAAGTATAGACCGGTTTCCGGCGCTTGCAACTTTATAAAATGGTTAGAAAAACAACATTTTTATACAGAATTTCTGCAGAATAATGCTCGATTTTTAGTTACAATTTAAAGTTGGTTCACAAAGAAAATACATAATTTTTGAAGGTCAACAAAAGTATTAGAAATAAAAAGTGCCAAATATATTGTAATATTATGATTATCAGCATTATGTAAAATATGTGTCAGTAGATAAACTATAATAGTCCAATAACAATGGATCAAAGCCAAAGACTGCAATGCAAGATGTCATGACCATTATACTTGTCACAATTGTACTCTTAAAAAATTAATGCGAATTGAAACGAGGATTTTGGAATTCAGTATCACCAAGAGTTTGTATTACTGGAGTTTTATGTATTACACAAACGTTTGTGGACTATAATATGAGCCTTCTTCATTGTTCCAGGAGGTGCATGGTAAGATATTGCTTTCAGTTGTTTTAGGCATGGAAACATTTCTTGCAAACTGAAAAGAATTAAATTATGACAAAAGGAAAAGGTGTGGGTCGGGATCTGTACTAAAACAGAACTTTCACAATATTCCTCCAAGAAAATAATAGTTATAAATATCACAATGCGGAGGAATATCCTCCCACATGCTATAAATGAAACTAAAATGAAATTCATAATAATCCTAAAAAAGTAATAATAATATAAATATCACACGGACTGAAAAATTAATAGAATGCAGAAAGAAATACCGCGTCACATGCAAGTGAAACTAAAATGAAAACAACATTTGATAAACAATTATAGGGACAATATTTTGTAGGATGCCATTGGTTAAGTTAACCATATTAATATATGGTTAACTTTTAAGCCCTGCCGCGACGTCAACGCTGCATCCTTTGGGCAGGGTTCTTTTTCTGGGAAAAGAAGGCACCTTGGGGGTGCCAAGAAACCCATTTCTTTAAGTTAATTTAAGTTAATTTAAGTTAATTTAAGTTAATTTAAGTTAATTTAAGTTAATTTAAGTTAATTTAAGTCAAAATTTACAGTTAAATAAACCCATAACTCACACATATTCAAAATGGCCAGAATATACTACAAACTAATACAACAAATAAAAACCTTAACTACCTGGCCTAACTAGAAAATTTTACCTTTATTTATTAAAACCCCTAAAAGCTTGCTGAAAAGCTAAAAAACACAATAAACATTATTAATGCCTTAACAAACAGACTTAACTACCTGGCTAGCTAGAAATGTGTAACCCCTAAAAAACCTTCAAGCTTGCTGTAAAAAATAAAAACATCAACAATATTATTAAACACACTTGACCCCTAGCATTGCCTGAATAAGGCGAAAAAACTACGTCGTTAAATAAAATTCAGCTTTCGTCACTTTAAGTCCCTCAGTAGAACCCAGAAAAAGGGAATCAATTAACATTAAATTAAGCGCATTATTAGAAATGCTACCCATAAGCGCATTTAATCCCCAAACCCCTTGCTAAAATAAAACTTAGGCCGTGCCAAGCCTTTAAAATTATACCCAGCTACTCTAAAATTGGGAATTTTAAGTTATACACTACAAGGGTTTCTGTCCGGACTTAAAGTGCATTAAAAGCATGAATATATTTGCCCATGGAACATAGGGCTGAATTAATAATTAATATTAACATTTAAACACTCCCAAAATACATGTAATTTATAATTAACAGTGTTGGCCATTTTGAATATAAAAAAGGTTTGTCCTACTGTAACTTTGTTGTTGATTGGTCCAGCGCTGGGATGGGCGTGACTCGCCACCCTTTTTAAATCCAACGTAGGAACGGGGGACTCCGTACCCGCACCGTTCAGCTGATCTTCTTCCTGAAAATAGAATAAAAATACCAAAATTAACATCACAATTGATCGCAACATACGTCAATTTATTATCATTATTAGAACAATCAAGGACGATCCTTGCGAGAACGGTTCTAACGAACCGTTAGATTCGCCGATGGGAGGGGCGTAAACCTCGGCATCGGCCAATCGTAACTCAAAAAGTTTGAATTTGAAGCACGTTTTCAAAATGTCCGTTTAACACAACAAAGGATTGAACAAAAGATTGGACAAAGGACTTTTCTGTCACGATCGAGAATTTATAATCTCGATAAATTCGAAATAAATAACCGAAAATTACTTACCGTCGTCTTCTCCGACGACGTAAAATCCATCGGCGATCCCTTATTGGCTTGTGGCTTGAAGCGGCTGTTGAAGAAAAAAGAATTCAATTATATTCCAAGCAATCTATGCACCAATTTTTCAAATTGTCCGTTATGATATGAAATATAGGTACTTACAAGGCGATCCAAGATCCCACACTTCGTTGCCCGTTTTTGGGTTTTTGAGTACTACTGCACCAGATTACTTTTAACTCAATTCGGGCATATAAAAACCCGACAAATTTACTATTAAATTTAAGACTAAAAATGTCAAGGGGGACGGCTCCGGTCTTCGAGGTTTGGCACATTGGAGATATTGGATAATTAAACCCACCCGTTAATTTACGCATATATAAAACCTGTCTAAAACTCGCATTTTAAATTAAACGGAAGAACTAAGTACAATTATATAACGGTCCCTAGGACCTTCGCCGTCAGGTAATATATATAACTCAACAATAAACGGCATTTAATTAATGCCAGCCATTATTAATATAGGTATATTACATTGATGAATGGAAGGGTTGTTTAAAAGTGCTAATTAGAAAAACTCTCTGGATTTTGCAGCTTGTCGGTGAATTAACACTCCGACACACTCACCCACAGGCAACTACCCGCACCTGAAAATGAAAAGGACGCGAGCGACGATTGTACTGCTTTTTTATACCAATTCGATAAGGTCATGTGACTGCGATATTTGGTTATTTCGCGGTTTGAGAGAATCCGCGTATGCAAATTACGGTTGTGAAATCTTGTTGAAATGCTCCGAGCATTCGAGTTTAAAGACAAGTGTCAAAGTTCACATTATTTCCGGACGAATAAATGACAATAAACACGTGATCGAATACAATTTTTTGCATGAACTGTCGATTTCATACTTATTTTATTCCTTATTCGTTTTATTCGCGTGAAATTATTCATTTGATCCACTGCATAATGGCTGAAAAATTATCTTTACTATATTTAGCATTTATGTGGTACAGATAATTTGTGTTAATTTAATATTTAACGAAATAATTATTTGGAGGCTTGTTGATTTGATGATAGTTGCACAGCAGCCATTTTCTTTTTATCAACTTTCCCAGATCCAATTACAATAAGATATAGGAAAATCATTCACAAATGCGAAATAAAATGGCACTTTGTATGGAGCGAGCTGAAAGAGATATAAAATATCGGATCCTATCAGGATCTGATGATTTTTAATATATAAAATATGGGATCTCATCCCTTTTTTAATATGGATGTATGCCGAACGCAAGCGATACGTATATCGATGTATCGAGGAAGCGCCGTAACTTCGCGGGAGACGAAAGAACCCGGATGAATGGCAGCTGCGCTATTTTCGAACCGCAATTCCGTCTTCTGATCAACAGGAACGTACATGCTATTTCAAACGATGCTGTGCAGGTAAATCATAATTTCCATTATCAATTCAACGTATAGTTAAGTCCTAGTGTATGTAACTGACTATATAATGCACCAGTATGATAATTCTGGCGGCAGTCCATCGCCAAAAGCCCACTGTGATGTCAAGGAGATCCACCCATATTGCGTATATACTTCTTGATATTCTTCAGACTTCTGTTTATATTTAATCATGTTACAATGTAACCGCGTAAATCACAAAACTGACGGTTAAAATTGCGTATATATGCCCGTTACAGTGAACAGTAATATTATTCAATTGCTTTAATTGCAACTTGATTGCAATAACACCTTTCAAAATAGTGGACAATCATCGCAATATGAGGCACATTCAGCAGCAAATTCTGCAGTCCATACAGGCTTGGACGTCCAAGGTACAGGGCATGGTGGCTGAGCACCTACTTCGACTATATACAAATAAAAATTTAATAGTACAGCCTATCCACAAGTTTCTGAGCGCCAGTTGCACAAATGCTCCGCTGGGTGGCGTATTGGTTTTTCGACAAATACACAGG
>JAQFZQ010000286.1:0-38519 GCA_034696005.1 Glomeris marginata | reverse complement strand
ATTATTTCCCATGTTTCAGAGAGCATAGATGTTATAAAAACATGATTTGGCATGAGTTCTGGTTGTCTCAAGAAAGAAGACAGCTACAAAGTTCAGAAAGCGAAATTTATTATTATATTTTTAATTCCCAGATTTTGAACTTTATTTTTTATTTAGACAATCATGCAGTAGAAGTGCTACGAATTTGTGCTATAAATTTGTCAAAAATATGTTTATACTCGATAGGATATAAAGCATCATGATTATAATGAACTGTGCATAGATTATGAGAAAAACATCTAATTTCATCTGCATGTATCCGTCAGGTGGCGCCATTCAGCAGCACCTCTTTATTATACTAGTTCACTAATGGCATGTTTTGCCGCATTGCTCTTGTAACCTGCTGGTAATTAAGTCTCAGCTGAATTTAACTAAATCAGACAGACGTTAGCAAAACTGATTATAGTTTCAAATATGAATTCTACATAGATTTGAACAGCTAATAAATATGGGATCCTTATTATTCACCTATGGTATTAACAATGCGTTTTCATTGAATAAGAATGCCATCAAATGTTAGTCTCAATTACACCTCCATCTTTAACTGGGCGAGGCTGCATAATTACGTGGGTGGAGCCTAATTAAATATGTCACAAGAGTTGAGAATGAAATATTAGCTTCAGATCATACTTTAAAAAGCAGAGTGAAAGCGCTCAGCTTTATTGGGTTTATTGCATTTCCAATCTTGGCACTTGTGCTGCATTCCCACATTTGAAAAATGATGGTTTAGGAACGTGTTCAAATTTTGTAAACTACGTATACAAACATTTTTTTGTAACGAACAGATGCAATTTCCAACCAGTCTTTATTCTGCATAACAGAAAGTTCCACTTGCGCTATACCCATTCTCGAAAACTAAATACACACCAAACGTTTCAGAACAAACTAACGCATGATGGTGTGTAAACACTTTTAATTGACCATTAATTTTCATTATACAGTAAAATATATGCGAATAAATTCATCCCCTATAAAAAAGTATGTACATCATTAGGTGAGACAGCTCCTTTTATTTTAAATTCCCATGCAAATTCGCCATTTCTTAATAATTTATGCAATCGATTTAACCTTATCTAAATGTTCCATTCCAAATGGCATAATATTTTCTTTTGTTATCAAATCCTTAATTTCTGGACATTCAATGTGAAATTTGCACCGAATGATAAATAAATAAATAGGCTAAGTAGGTAAATAACAGAAATACACACATTGTCATTAATATATACTGAATAAGTCATTGTATAGTCTAGACGATATAATTCAAATTCTACGATGTGTAACCTCCTCGTCTCGGAAAGTTTACAATATGCCTATTTGGTGGTACTATAGGCGATATGTCTTCTTTTTTTTCACTCTTCCAGATCGAAACAAAAACGCAATGCGCGGGGATATGAGAAAGGACGTGTTCCCGCATCCCAAACGTCATCGACTCCATCAGCCAATGGCTGATGAGCGATCTGGTGACGTCACAAACGGAGCCGCGCACGTCACCGCGAGATCTGCGGTCGCCGTTGCCTTCCAAGATCGCTGAACATGGCGACCAAGAATAAGGCCGACGACCAGGTAAAATCCTCTTCCATAATCTTCACGTAAACGAGGGGGCAAAGCGTGCGAATTTCCGTGCAAAACGAGAGCGTGTTTCGGACTCCAAGGGTCGCTTTGCGGTTCGGCTCGGCCGCAACGCACGGCCATTGGGTCCATGCCGGCAAGCCGAACTACAAATGCCGCAAGGGGCCATTGGCGCCGCACAATCAATATGCTAGAAACATGGCGCTCACTTCGCATTGAGATGAAACCGTGCAATTTTGCAGCCAAAATCGACTTTCAGTCATTCGACTCCTCTGCTAATTACGAATACGGCATTGGTCGACGACACCGTTTTGATGAAAATAATAATTATACAACTGCGCAGTAAGTAGCCTATAGCCAACGTGATGTCATGGCTGGCATCTAAATTAGAAAATATTGGCGAAAATTCGCTAGCCTCCATAGTGGTCGTCATCATCCCGGATGCTGTGGGCCAGATGCATTCTAAATACCGACCGTTATTGAAATTCCTAGCCAAATGCATTTTCCTTTGTAGATTGAAAATAATATCCGGTTTTTACTATAGCACCTCTATATTGCGTACCATCTTTTAAACCGAAAAAAATCTAGCCTCAATTTATTATTTTGTGAAACTAAATCAGGTTTCCATCGAAATTACAAAAAATCTTACGTTGGGCGAGTGAGTAAATGTACGTAATTCTGTTATTCCCTTGCCACTGTTTTGTAAAATGTAATTTGTGAATTTAAGTTTTTTATAATTCATCTGCATGGGCATTTTTATGAGATCATTCCATCAACTATTACAAACATATGATTATTATTATTATTAATTCCAATATAAGCTGGACAATTATAATTTTCAGCAACTGTTACAGTTAGAAAAGCTATGACTTTGCCTAATTTTACTGATATTTTGTGAAATCCGGTCTTTACTTTTCCAAGATTACCAAATTCAAATTCACTAGATTTCTCAGAAGCTTTACATTCCGCTTACTTTTTCCTAAATTTACAACACATAATTTTTGTTCTGTCAATATTTTTGTTTTTGTACGTAGCATAGGAAATCATTTTATAATCATTACGAGTTTCGTCACAATTATTAAAAAATATGCTGCTCTATAATACGAAAAACAGCAATTGTACCCTTTTATTAGCCCAGCCAAGATTTAATAGGACTTCACTAGTCGATATACGATGTAAACATGATGGAAATGAGAATGAAACTTCGTTATGCAAACTGGACCCGAATTTATATCGAATTGCTTCAACGTGCAATTTGTAAGCGATCACCTCGGCTTTAACTTCGTTGTATTTTCCTCACTCATCTCACTTGAATAAACAATAGGTAGCACTCGGTCAGTAGGGAATTTCTGCACTGAACATTCAACGAAAAGAAATGTATTAGTGCATTGTTCACATATCCAATTACAGTCAAGGGAGTATTTTCTCCTTTTCTTACATCCTAGCTTCATGATGTCCTCCTCGCATTTCCTTCACCATTGGCCCAACATATTTCATAATTGCAACTAAATATCCAATTTTGAGTCTTGTACACAGCTTGACCATTCAAAGAAACAACCCACCCCTTTTATTGTCATATTTTAATCTTATAATCTGGCTTATAATCTGACCTGCCAAGCCAGTTTATATGATAATGTGGATTGCATTTTGATATAAACAGCTGCTGTAGATCCGTTATTTTTTAGGTAATTATTTTGGTGCTCAGATTGAACACAACCATTTATTTTTTCTATATTACAAGTTAATTTATTTACAAACTTCATTAGTTATTTTTAAAGACTGGTAAATTAGATTTGACTTATTTAAAACCGTTTGGACTCGAGCTCTTACACTACATTTTCAAAAAAAAAAATAACACAGGATTGTAATTATGAACAGTTTCTATTTCACAGTTTAGAGTAGATGATATTCGCTTTGGTTTTAGCAATTTGCATTATTTAAACGCTTTTCTTAGGTATGGAATAAGAGTTTTATAGGTTTATTATTCGCATCTCGTGGCGAGGTTTCTCTTGCGTGTAAAAATGCGAACTCCCTCTTGCGACCAACCCTGTATATCGATTTATTTCTAAGAATCCGACAGCAAAGATACAATAGGATTCTGCAGTGGTACCAAGCAGACAAGGAAAAAGAAACTATAGTAGTACATATTAGCCATTGCTCTTGTGTACATAACAAAAAAAGCGCCATAACCGCGACGCCAAAATTAACGTCTATGCAAAATATCAATTAAAGCAATTAATTTAATTAGTAGCGCTGCATATACTGTAGACATTAATCTTTCCCAGATGCATTTACTGCGCACAATGTACACCTTCAAATAAGAGCGCTGAAGTAGTATATTCCTATCCCGCGTACTTACTGAAAGAATAAACAACGATATAAATAATTCTGTTTGTAAACAATACTTTCCTTTACTGAAAACAGAATTTTTCAATAGGCCGAAAATATCCTTTGAGGATGGATGCGCATTTTTACATATAAATTTAAAAATTTATTTTGCTATTAATATTGTATTATACTATGTTGGAAATTGCATAGATGTCTCGCACTTCAGTGACATTGTGTATGAAGTTGTAAGCTCTGCTAAAGCCTTTTTTGATTTTTGTTAATTAGATCCGAGATTCTTGACAAATTATGCTCAAGTGGGTTTTTTCCCACTCAACTCCAAGTGCAAAATTCATTTGATTATTGTAAGCAACCCTAACATTAAACATTATATTCTGCGAATGAATGCAAACCAATAAAATTAAATTAATACTTCTGTTGGCTTTGGCGTAATTATGAATTACTTAAAATCAATTACATAATGGAAAATTTGTAATGAAACTCTATATCATAGAGGTTAATTAACGATAGCAAACTAAGCCCCTTTCATTCCTTATACATTGTTATAGACTTTCGCATTATTATGTCAACAAAGTTAATTTTTTATAAAAAGCACACATTCAAAAATTGCAAGTTCCATTGCTATATATACATATATTTCCACTTATATTTATGTAAGTAAACCCCATTTCTTTAAAATGGGAAATTAAAATAGCAAGACATCATTCGAATAAATGTTTCATTTTTTTTTTAAATATGAACCGACTTCAATTTATGTTAATCGAAATGCGCAATGCTTTTGCATCATTAATTGAAGAAGCACTTAGTACATGCTATGTATACATGTTACCGATTGTGATCTCCATCAATATCAATTAATATCTCACATAATGTAGGGTATATTGTATCCTATTCCATACTTATGAAGGACAACAACAGAGCTATATTGAGCGTCATCTTCAATATTGTCTTCTCACTTCAGTCCCTTTCTTTCATCTGGCTAATTTGATTCCTATACAAAAGCCTTCTATAATGAATTAACATACATTCGGCCTCTCTCTTCTTGAAGCCATTGAGTGCATCACTAAATAACTCGTATAAAAATGTTTCAAAATTAAATTTATATGCTTTGCATACAAAATATGTCATCAATATATTCCCTAACATATAGCTATACTATGTATCGATTGCTTTACACCGTAAAGTAAATGTTATTCAGCACATGCAATGCATTTATCAAAAATATATAAAATATGGCACACCACAATATACATATCCAGCAAGCATATTTTGTAATACAATACTTGTAGTACTAATATAGGGCCTATATATAGACTATATATGTATGATAAAGCTTTAACAGACTTGCTTATGGCAATGAAAAATGTATAGCCTATAATACACAAAATGGGGAAATCTAATTTATACCATTAAAAAATAATTCACTATCTTTCTACTTAATTCCCATCTGGCCCAATCTTCTATAGTCAGTAAACTATTGCACTTAAGCATTTTTCCAGTACCAAGTAATTTAAAATCTGAAAAAGAAAGTATGCCAAGTCAATTGGATAGGATTTTGAACATGGTGTTGTCTGCTTGGGAATAGGGACCAATCAATATTTCAGCAAAATACAGCAAACGGTGTCATTATTTCGTTGTCCACAAGAAGCTTTCATATGAGTTAATTGAGTATATGGGACTCTTAAGGGACCTTATCGATCACGTGATCACAGCCGACAGGAAGTGAAGGCTAGCATTATTTTTTTGCAATGGTCATCATCATCATCATCATCATCATCATCATCCATCCATCTTCGGGTCCAAACTAGAATCTATGCAACCGAATAAAATTTTCTCCATCGCCACGAATAAATAACCTCAAAGTGAAACAGCTGATTATGAGAATGTTGACAGTAAATAAATTTGCTGTCTACAATTATACATACAAAGAGGATTAAAGATGACATGTCACTTCCTCAGAGTAAGGAATTAGGTGTTCATGCTCATGTTTCAATTAAACCTCCTAATCCCTTGATAAATAATCACAGCAAAAACGGGGCTAGTTGCAGAATTATATGAAATTTAATGTATATAGGGTGCAACATTATCTACTCAATTACTGACAGCATTTCCAATCGGATGAGCGGCAGAAATATTGTGAGCAGGTTGGGTTTGGCGAGGCGAAAATTAATTCGCTCCCAATGAAAGGAGTAAAAATGCGTAGAAAGGAACACGTGGCCCACTGCGAATCGATTTATACAGTATCCTATATCAAGCATCTTATATAACCTGGCGAACAATTGAAGCCCTGATTTGAAAATGTAGCAAGTAGGTGGGTGGATGCATATATAGATATACCTGTATGTTGCATATCGATACAAACCAGTTAGACATGCTCATCCATAATAGAGATGTAACCCTAGCAACGGTTCCGTCTTTCCTATATAACATATATACCCTAAAAGCGATAATGAAGGGAAAAAAGCGTGTTCGGAAGGCAAGCTGTCTGAAATCTTGGCGGAAATGAGATTATTTACTTGCTCCGAACGTCATCCATGACACAACTTGAAAGTGCAAGTTCTTGAATTTATCGAAACCAAAACCAAAAAAAGTCACTTGGAATCATTTTAACAAATCATGACATCTTCCAGCAACATCAATACTAATATTATTCCTTTGGGTTTTCCATATAACATTTTAAGAACTTGTTTTATCGACATGAATCCTCTATTTTGGAAGAAAATGGAGTATATTGAAGAATAAAACAACGATTGCACATTTGTCAAATTTATTCTATTTGTGATATTCACTTGAGAGGAAAATAATAACTCATCAAAATGGATACTATTATAATGCAATTATAACATTTTTATCATTGTGCAAGTTCAAATATACTACACCATTTCTGTAACAAGATCATCAGCAAACTTGCAAATATTTTTTCATCTACTCCGAGCCAGAAGTTACCATTTATATAGGATATAAAAAGTGGACTTATAGTAGGCAATCTGTGTCCCCAAGCTGCAGTAAGGATTGGCCAACTGGTGTTTGAATAATTCAGTAACATCTCATATTTCCACATTAGGTTTTGGCATGGATTGTTACATATTTTCATTTTTATTTTTCACACGTCCTATTATAAATTAATCCTAGCATCAATTACAATAAATTTATAACTGGAATGTTTTTACATAAAGGATTAACATTAAAAAGTTATGAAACGGTTGTATTTGTCTTCCTGGGAGCGAAATTCAATTGTTCTTGTGGAAAATCTTTATGTTGTTAATTAATGACAGTCTGGAAGAAACATGATAGGGCATTAAATAAGCCACATTGCCTGCTGCTGCCATCGTTAGTATTTATTATCGTTATTTATCATAAAATTTCAAGGCATGAAAAGCAGGGTTTAACAAAAAAAACTGTGCTATTGTGATGCATTTGCGCAGAAGGAAGAAATTCCCAATGAAGGATTTTCAGAATGTGCTTTTATAGGCGCTGTGGCCACTAGGGAGAATATACACAATAGAAAAGCCATGGGTCACGTGAGTGTTCCGAATGGCAGATAGATCTAGACCACTTTAACAAGCGTCTATACACAGCATTATCACAATCTCCAACAATCGATACAATCACATTCGTCACTCATCTAAAAACTTGCACAATGCCAGTATACAATTTCAATGACAATTTTACATCCAAAATTTCCAAAGAAGTTTCAGTTGCAACTTGGGTTGCAATCAACAACTTTTTTTGCGAAGTGTTTGCAATTTTCGGTGCCATAATGGCTAGGATACAATTTACAGCTGTTGAGTGCACTATAAAATGCGATATAAAAGTTGAGAAACAAATTTCATTACACAGGCAAACTCATCACATTATATGGTATATATAGGGCAATGGTATTTGCAAGACTGAAAGAGTGCTTATAAATGAAGGATTGCATTCCACATACATCTGTTTATAGCCATGTATATTATGTCTATTTGTTATAGGAATCATGAACTGAATATAATATATGGTATATTTTAAGAGCCATGTGACCGGATTTGTGAAAAAGTGATATAGCATGAATGAAGACCATGCTTATGCCAAGACAAACAATATAGCATATTTTTTTAATACACAGTTTCCTTTTATCTGCAATTGAATTTGTACTGCATGCTAGCAGACAATGCAAAAATATGACCAGACAATCCTGGACTGAATCCAATAATACTTCAAAAGTTAGCTCGGAATATAGCATTTATTTATTAGGATTCAATCAAAATTATTTTATCACTTTATTTCAAAGTGGACTTGCCCAAACCATTATTCCAAACATCTTTATTCGAGGCCTGACTACAGCTATTGAATGTTGAAATGTATACCATATCAGACATCAGGAAGTGTGTGACAATGAAGAACGGGATTTAATTAAATATTTTGGTGTAACAATGCAAAAGCAGCCTTTTCCAAAACTTTGCCATGGTAATCTATGTATCATATGAAGCATGATCCAGTATTATGTGACGGCTGTGAATGGAAGTAAGGCACGCCAATATCATTTGATTAAAATAGTGAAGCAATCTTTTGTTCATATAAACAGCGTTCCAAACCCATTGTCAAAAAATTAATAATGCCTCAGTACAGAAGAGAGCATATTTCAGACCAAACAACTTCTATATGATAGCACAAAACATTTTAAATTAAATCCTAGGTCTTCATACAACTATGTATTTTTTGGATGGCAGATTTCAAATATAATATTTAGTATACTACTGCTGAAGATAAATTGCATAAAATACAACTTTCTGGGATGAAAACTTGGTGGGCCAGAGCACAATTGCCTCCATTTATAAGATATCTAATTGCGTGAAACATTCCATAAGAACACACCCTTCGTGTATAAATCTTGTTTTTATTGTTTTTGCAGCTCAGGAGATCCAAGTTTATGATGTTGTTTTCAGACATAAACTCCCCAAATAACAGCCACTTTCCATTAATTATTAAGCTTTTCTCCATTTAGGGAGGGTGGAGATAAGTACCATTGCTACTACTAGGTGATTAGGATGAAACATATAAGTTATTAATCATGTTCATAAAGCACATGTATAACGACATTTTTTAAATATAATAAATACATATAACATCTATTATGGACCTAATCAATTAAAGGAAATACTATTTTGCGTTGTAATTGTAGGGATGCATGTTCCTGTGAAATACATGGGAATAAATCACTTCATTCGAAATGCAATCACTTTTCCCAAGTTACCCCCTGCTGAAATGACAAGCATATACATTTTTATGAGAAATGGCCACCAATTGTATTCCTAAGCCAGAGAACGATCAGTCTATAAATTCGCAATGCGCATGTTTACATGAAAGTCAACATGAAAGTTAGGAAATCGTTGATTTATCTTAATAGAATCAATGATTTATGAATATGACTTAGGCTACTAGACAAATATTTGTCACATTTTCCTCTTAACTTTGTGTGCTGAAGTTACTGCTCCAAATATTGCGATTTAATTTATTCCACCTTCCTTTTATGTATACACAGCTTTTTGTCAGTCTATACATTTTTATAGGAGAATTTTCTAAATATCTTTTAAAATGTCCGAATAAAATCACTTATTTTTTGAAACAATACAATAAAATATGCAATATAGAACTTGTGGAGAAAAGTAAACTTGTAATAGGTATGGACAAGAGCGTATGAAGGGTATACAGATAAGGCAACATTGAGCAATGATGTGCCATGTCAAATATTGTAGGTTAGAGATCGAAATTCAGTATGCAGTATATACGAGTTATTCCATTCATATTTCATACATTAAACATACAATTTTAACATAAAACATTTCCGTTGACTTCAAGTTATCACAACATGGAATCCATGAAAGTGTAACAATCCATCCACATGGGAAGCACGTCATTGGCTGATGGAGTGCAAAATTGCTTTCCAGGGTTTATTTACCAATAAGATAGTACCTATAGTTGATGATGCATTGGTTTTTGAAGATAGGGGAATGCACTGCACACTGAATTTATTGTAACAGAGTATAAGGTTATCGAGCCCGAAATCCAGTAGAAACATCTACATTAATATCAGATAATCTAACATGAATAATTATTAAATGACCCGTTTAATTAAAATAACTTTTCATTTTGAAAGGATGATGCTAATCCACTCAAGGATGATTTACGACGTTTAAGAAAAATTATTAGGCTTGTGATAATTTTAGATTTACAAGCCATGCTTTCACCTTCAAGAGCCTTCAAGCCAACTGCAGAGAAATCTTTAAATTTACTGAATAGCTATTTTTGGATCAATTTGGGTGTTGAATTAGGTCACCAGTTCGAAATTGGTTTCAGAGGTTGTAAATATCTCACTGCAGTCAATTGCCGACCATATTTTTGCCATTCACAAGATTTGCATTATAAATTAAAAATCAAATATTACATAAACAATAAATAACACAGCATCACCATGAGCAGAATCTGATTTTAGCATATTCTACTCCATGGGGAGCATCATCTAAAGTTTTACTTCATTCAATTTAAATATTTTGCTAGTATAAAACTTTATTGCTTCTACACAACTGGCAAAAATACACAGAGAAACTGCAATAACATAGAAATCAGGTGTACTTGGGTTATTTCCTTTATTGTCTGACCTAGAAATGTTTCATTAAAAAGGGCATTAACCCACACTGCAATGTCAGTCAGCTATATTAGCCATTTACACAATTTGGAAAAGTTACAATAGAGAATACATTTCACTGCAGCTTTCGCAACAGCCACAAATGTGTTACCCAATCAAATAACTCAGCACTGCACTATAGGTATTAAATGAGGATATGCATGGTATATAACATAATACGAGGCAGTTGAAGGCTAGGGGTGGGGCTGTGCATATCAAACCTTGACATCTTCACATGAACGCATAAGATATCAGACTCTAAATGGGGAAAAACATTTAAATTCCCACGGGGAACATAATCCCACAGAGATCGATTGTTGTTTTCCTGCACGAGACAAATTCAAACGCAATTGGGCGTGTCCGAATCATCATTACTCATTGGGGCGGATTCGTAAAAAACATTGACATAACATTGGACACTCTCCATATGGGTCCTCAATGACCGTCAAGATGTAATATACAAATGAACTGAAACAGCAATAATTATTATTGAGATAAGGTGGAGAAAAAAAAAAAGAGAGAATGAGAAAGATTTGATGAGCAGAGGCGCCAGGCCACACCGCATTGCGACTATAGCACTGAGCAAAATCAATAAGAGCCGCCATTGATGGAGAAAATGCAATGCTCCAGTGGATGACAAACTCAGATGCACTAGTCAAAACGCATACACACAGCAGTACATCACCTTCTGGCCGATTGGGCCAACATTGATTTGATCGATAAACTAGTGCTGCTGCAGTGCCATATATTTATAAACGGTTTTTACTACAATCCCATTTGAAAAAATGAAACTATAATGGAGTTTTTTTGTTATTTTTCTTGGCCCATGCACCCAATAAAAGCAAACAAAACTACCTACTGTAACCGAAATGTTAAATTATTAGCCGTTCAACTCCAACAAAATTGACTCTGGGAAATTCAAATATTCATTGGACAAACATTTGCACATCGGTTACAGCTAGTACAGTACGAGTCTCATATATAAACTCGAACTGACGTATACCACGCCCCCTACAGCAATTTATTTCCCTGAAGAGTATGGTTAAATGGCCTGCGGTTTCATTCAACCAATTCCCATAATATTTTTTTAAATTGCGATATACACGTGTAAATCTATGCAAAATTATATGCTGAGGATCATGTAATTTCCGGACATTAAATATTTTGAATACGAGGTTTGACAGTTAGGGTTATACATTATACTATAGGGTCATTTTATGTGAACCCAGCCAGGGAAGGTCACACTATACCCTCTCAAATTATCAAATTTTTCCTATATGCTATAAACTGCATGGCACCAAGATATAGGCAAGTCTGCGAAATTAGATTTGAGACGAAATAATGAAAAAGACATTTTTTGAAGTTGCCGATGCTGAAATGTTCCAGAGGCTAAACGTTAGACATTTGTATCGATTACTTGCAAAAATCGCCTCACATGCTGCATGGTAAAAATGGATACACTTGCGTACCAATTCATAGTGGAAATCGGGACTTTGTATAGCTGCAGCATTGTTTGAGCAATGAGGTTAATCTCCATTGTTTGAGTTACAGCCAATTTCGCCATTTTAATGTTCGCAATTAAAAATCCATGTTATAGACCAGTGATAAAAATCGGAGTTTTCTCAAACCTCAAAGATCAATCTTCATATTCAAAAACCGCGACAATGATTTTATTTAAAGGGGAAGTTTGAACAAGTCAATTACAAACTTTAGGTAATAGCCTACATTTAAATTAAACAAGCAATATAAAAAGGAACAAGTTATGTTTCAGCTAATCTCGCTAAACCTACAATTGTAGGGCAGAATTGAACAATATTATACCTATATATATATATATATATATATATATATATATACATAGCTTTTTGCAAATCCCTCTTTGTCCAAAGTATATGATCAGTTTTATAAAAGGAAATATTGAAGTTATGATGTCAGTGTTGATTAGGCTCAGTTCTTCTATGGCTATATCATTTTTTTTAGAATCGTTATTTATTACTGCCATATTTCACTTGTGAAACATTTTATGTTGATTAAGAATATGGAAACCGTCAGCTATATTTTGTTTAGTATATAATATCATGACAGGGTCATAACTTAAAGTCATGCGAGATCAATGATGCCATCATATAACCGTTATCATGCACCACTGAAATATCAATATACTGCATATAATCATTAATATAATCATGCAGCACATTGTAACTTTTGAAGGGAAAGACAAGGGGTGGAGCAAAGCAGGATTTATTTATTATGTTCTCACCTATTTGAACACTAATTTGGAACACGTGTGCATCTTTCTTTCATAATTTCAAGTCCTGGTACGTCTATTTATGGTACTTGCCAATGCGCTACACCATTTGACACAACATTAACCCCACATCAATATGTACCTAGGCCTCTATGATAAATTCGCGTTCAGATTTTTCCTGAACATTACATTTTCGGTATTTGAATAGTGGCATGCAATCGATTGTAAATTTTATCCACATGCGGAAAGCATGCCAAAATGGCTGCTTAAAATCAGGTAGTCCACCCCTTGCAACAGCCTTCATGGCGTCGATTCTGCAAATGTTCCCATTTCCTCCATTTCCTCAGAGCAAATTTTCTCTGAAGGGTGTGGTTGCATGCATGATGCGATCAAAATTGGCAAAGTGATGTGAAATATAAAGTAGAGGCCTTCTAGATTTTGAAACGCTGCACAGCTGACTGCTGAAATTTATTACCAACATAAAATATTACCCAGAGTGGATTTCCTATACATGGGCAATCATTTTGTTGCATTTTCAAATAACAACAATCTCATTCGAAGTAACAGGCCACCTGAATCACTGCATGCTCATGGATCTCATTTGGTGCTGTGCAATACAAGCAGAGTCTTGTTTCATCAGCTCTTATTGCTCATTATACGTATCAGATAGACCAAAATGGCCTGACAGAAAACAAACATGTTCATTGCATTTGTTCTTTCCCTGAGGCTTGGAGCTGGCGGAACAATAAATTTCCGGAAATCATAACTTTCTGTAAAATTTTTCTCAATATAACTTTTCCTCATTCTTACAAAACAATTCATTCGTTGTTACACATTATGTTTTGTCTCTTTATAACACTCCATGCAGTAACTGGCTCATTTTGAGACACGTGCGAGAAATAGAGTATTGATTGAAGCTACTAGAAAAACAGAAAAACAGTCAAACTATAGCCCCTCCTTTAGTGGGAGAGGCAATGGCTCCTCACAGCGTCACTTATCGACCGTTGCACATAATAAGGATACTGGTACACAGGATATATGGTTGATACGGTCAAGTTTCACTTTTTTGGGGGAGTGTTCCGTTCAAGGAAAGGTCAGGACACGTGGCCCAGACTTGGCAATGTTGGCAAAACCCTCGTGAGAATTTAGACATGTGCACGAAATGTAGAGGAAACGCATTTATAGGACACGTAATGTGCAGTCAGAGTGACATTTCCATTGGGCCTTGGTAGGAAGAGGAAATTTACAAGGAGAGGAGGTGGGATTTATTCTTGGCAGTTTTCGGAATAAGGAATAAGCGGTGTGTGCTTATTTGTGAAGTATGATGAAATCGATAGTCTTTTCTATCCAATCAATAGGGGTGGAATTGTAAGTTCCAATGAGTTGCTATGGCAACGGACAAACTCATCATGGTCAAGATATGACTGCAATCCGGCATATTCCAACGCGTGTCACATTGCTAATATAATGATATGCCAGTGTGCAAACGCGCAAAGACTTGCACAATGTCTTGTCTTTTCTTGAGTGTTTTCCAGTTGCGATCAATAGACGCCGCTATGCCTAGTGTTACACCAAGCGAATCGCGTTAAATGTCAGAGGTAAAGGCGCCTATGCTAAGACACCACTTGCCAACATCTAGGTCACCTTCCTATCTGAATATAACACATTTCACTGAACAAACAAAGCACACACAGCACGTTTTTCCATGCCTATTAAATTACATCCAACCAGTATGTATACAACCCCACCCCCATGTATTTTACATAGGGATTGTAGTGTTAAAAGATTTCCCATACAGTCAACGTTTACCTAAATAATATTATAACAATACATATTAAATAACTACTGTAAAATTGCATGCATAGACCAATGCATAGACAAAACCACGCAGCATGCTATACTTCAATTGCAAAATCACACTCCAAATAGTTTATCTTTCTTTTGTAGCTGCCCCTAGAAAAGTTTCCTGCATTACCCAACTATAAAGGAGATGCAGTGAAGCATTTCAAAAGGAAACAGTTTTCAAAAGGAAGCTACAAACACTTCCTTTCAGCACTAGCATACCGCTGAGTTTAACAGATTTCAAATCTGTTTTCGCAAACAAAGTTCAAAGCACAGCATCATTTTTTAATTCATATCAACCCACCACCTTTAAATTGTAAGTTTGTTATCAGAGTGCATATACTGATTACAAAAACAGCAGGCAATTAGGTCACAAACAACACGTATCTTCCTTCTTTTAACTATATAGCAGTAGCACTGCATATGCTATATGTTGCGCAGTAAACATTTTATGTGCAGTAACTTGGGTTGTTCATATAGCAACGGGTTAATACATTATTCGGGGTGTGTTGTATATCACCAGCTAATTTGCTCAGTTGGTCCGAACATTGTCGTTCAGCCCATGCGTGTTGCAGTTTGTTAATTATTCAAGCGATTCTGCATAATGGATCCACCACATACATACAACAAAAAATCTATACTAGTAGACACTATGCATGTATAAAAGTTAGGAATAGCTACAACAACAGGAAATAAAGTTGTCCTGCATGCTTGCATATCTTTTATAATTAAATACTTATAGAATAACATCAAAAAGTTTTGACTATGATGTTTGCATAATAACTGCCACATTAAATTGGAACAAGTTCATTTCTAAAAAGCCTTCGAAACAGTTTGTGGTCATTATAATAAGTAAATTCAGGATAGTAGTGAAAGTTAAGTCATTGAAGATGTTGAAAATTAAAGTGATGTATTGGCTGGTTTGTCACATGTTATAGTACACCAGCCAATGAAATCACTAACATTTTCAACAGATTTCACACCTCCAATATTAAAACCACCCATTTGAAGGACAAAATTGATTAGAACTTGTATGCTAACTTGACATTCGCAAAGCATGACGGCAAACATGCTATATACATATAGGTATTAAACAGGTCGTATATTTTCGAAGCAATGGTGAAAAATGAAAGCCATGTGAGAATCATGTCTCCTGCTACCACATCATATTGGGTATGCATGGAGGCATCCATTTTTAAGGTGGATCAGACGCTGACTGAAAGCCGATGCGAATGGGTCTTACATTTACACATTGACGCTTCTGGCTTATATGCGAGTGAATCTAAATTCAAGAATACATTAGCATACACCCTTGAAGAAAAAGTCTTTCTGTCAGTGGCAGCCGGAAGTTCGAATGGCTTCCATTTGTATTACAATAAAGTTTGCAGCACCCTCAAAACACCGTTAGGAACCAGTTATCACAGCATAAAAGCAGTGTATGAAAGCAAAAAATATTCTGCACTAGCCAATTCAAATTTGCTCCCATTAACAGAATTCCAATATCTGGTCTCGTTAGCACATTAAAAAATGTGTGAATAGGACTCTTTATCCAACCTGTATATATGACTAAATTAAACTGGCAGCAATTTATATATAGCATGACTGAATACAAAAGTATCTGCATTCTGCTGGATGCATGAATGACTTTCACTAGAGCTGCATTTTGAAGTCAGATGTATAAACAGACTATAAAATATTTGAACAATTGGAGCAATAGAAAGCCGATAGACGAGGGAATGCAACTGGAATTTTTGAACATATTTCATTGAAATTTAACACGTTTAGAGTGGAATAATGGTGCACAATAGGGAGGTGACCACTCAACGCTGTGGTCTAGCATAATAACCATCAACCATCATAATAATATAGATTAAAAATTAACCTACACAACATTATCTCGCACGAACCCAGTTAATGCTATACACTATCCAATTGAAGGTGAAACGAAATTACGTGCACCACCATATATTGTATACCGGAATTAAAATACACAACTCCCACACCGGCAGCACACAATGTATAAAAATAGGATCCATAAATGGAGTTCCCTTGTTTGCCAAAAACCCTGACAGCATCCGAAGTCTACAGCTACAGGCAAACATGAACTACTTGACATTTTATCTAGACCAAAGCATACACTTAATGAGATTGAATAGTAGGTGATGCAATGAAATCACTGACAAATATATAATATTCATCTAGCTGAAATAAAATGATACACAGCAGAGGTTATTAGGACAAGTCTTAGGAAGGCTTAAAACCAAATGAAACGAGCAAACGTGTAAGTATACTGCTCACCAGTTAACTTTGCCAGCAAGCCACACCTTGTATTTTACACCATGAATATGTTATAGCATGGTTATAGCAAAGAATTGCATGCAGGCTATTCAGATGCCTGCATATCTTCCAATTTAAAATTATTAAAATAGGTGGCTGGAAGTTGGTTTAGGTGGTGTTAATTGGCGAGCAGTATGGGGGCAGTAGACTAAGGTCCCGGTTTGTCTCAAATTGGCAGTATGGCCGGTCGGACAGCTATAGAGTTGCCATTACCCCTGCGCAGAATGCGGACGGCGGACCGCAGCCTGACGGACAACCAGTGGTCAACCGTAAAGCCAAGTTGTCTAAAAGGGCGAAGAAGAAGAAAGATCAAGATGACCTGGACGATCTCAAGCAGGAGTTGGACTTGGTAAGTACGGACGTTTTGAAGCGTGCAACGAGGACAAAAAGTTGACGGCTGCTGACCAATGATCATCATGCATCCCATAGGAGGATCACAAGTTTCCATTCGAAGAGCTCTATGCAAGGCTGGGAACCGACCCTGTCACGGTTAGTACCAACTTCATTTTAAATATAAATAAGTAAATCGTCCCACCTTCATAATGTATCCGTATTGTTTAGGGTTTGACAAATGCAAAAGCCAAGCAAGTAATGGAGAGGGATGGCCCTAACGCCCTTAGCCCGCCAAAAACCACCCCAGAGTGGGTAAAGTTCTGCAAGAACCTCTTTGGCGGTTTCGCCCTTCTGCTCTGGATAGGGGCCATTCTCTGTTTTGTTGCGTATTCCATTCAAGCGGGAACTTTTGAAGAGCCCCCTGATGATAATGCAAGTTATACTTGGTTACTTATCAATCGTGAAGTAATTAGCAGCTCAAATTTATCTCTTTCATTTTTAAATGTCAATGAAAACGAACTGTGCAAGTTACATGAGATGTTAAAGGTGAACTGAGATAGTCAAGTCTGTACGGATTTAGCGCGCTCACATTGGGTGCTATCAGCTGAAATTAAGTCAGGCTATACATTCTGGGATTCTGTAATGATCATGTCTCCAATTTGCATGCAAGTTGGTATACCATAATACCTCGCTCATTAAACTTTCCTGAAACTTTAAACATTAATATAAATAAATTAAATTGTGTGACATTTGAACCCACAGTACACATTTGCCAAATGGCCGTTTCACAATTTCAAAGTTACATTACCACTTGGAAGTTTGTTATGCTAGGGACCTGTACGAGGTCACAGAATACCATATTATATCATCAATCATCCCCAATCCAAAGGCAATTATGCGACTCTTCAACTAGCTCAAAAATAAGAGTTGAACCAGTTTGATTAACATGCAGGCAGGATAATTACAATACCGTGTCAAAATCAGGTTCATATGGCCCAACATGGCCGTGCTTGTCATGTTTGGAGACTAATTAGTCATCTACAATTTTTCAAACCCTCAACCATACATTCTTCAATCACCTTGACATCTCATTCCACATGAACTGCCACTATCAAAAGATGTGTTACCACATAATGAGCCGGGGGCTTCCGCATTCTTGGTCTACCAGTTTAACATTTTAAAGCAGTCCTTCTCCTTCTTTCCTCAAAGGTGTAAACTAATCTGCATCCCCCTTTCTTCCACTCTGATGTTCCTTGTTTACCAAGCCTTGCATCAATGAGCTATATAGTTTGCATCGCCACTTGTTACTTTGAGCTTGCTTTGAGCTTCCTAAATTTGCTTTAAAGCCTATATACCCTTGCATAATAATGCTATACCATGCCTCCGCATAGAATTTAGCGCTAGGACTTGCTATAGATGCCTACATTATGGCAACACTACACCTCTGCTGCATATACTATCAATATGGAGTTTTCCTTCTTGCATTAAGTCGTATATCCAGCCTAGTTAAGCAAGGATACCAACAATAACCCTTGTAATAACTCCACTTATCTTTAACAATCTGAGTGCTGGTCATTCGCAGTACCATCTGTATATTATGCGATATACATTCCCCGTGAAATTGAATATTAAATTCACCGCCTCTGCATACAAATTATAGGTTATCAAAGTGTGCACCAACTTTCATGGAAATTGGCTAACAAAAATATAAGTTTTGCAAATGGAAGAATTTTCTGAGCTTTCTAAGACAAGACACTAGTAAAATCTGTTCATAAGCCATAATTAATGGGATATAAAGAGAAGGGGTAGAAAATGCGATGATGGGTGGTGTACGTTACAAGTTATTGGTCGTTTCACATGCAGATGTACCTGGGAATCGTGCTATCAGTCGTAGTTATTGTCACTGGGTGTTTCTCCTACTACCAAGAAGCCAAGAGCTCCAGGATCATGGAGTCATTTAAGAATATGGTTCCTCAAGTCAGTTTAAAGTGTCCATTTATTTGTATACTATCTGTAACAAAACATAGGGGTAAAATAATCTGGGTTGTACTCAGTTCGCCATCGTTGTACGCGAGAACCAAAAGTTGACACTGAGAGCAGAAGATATCGTAGTCGGGGACGTTGTGGAGGTGAAGTTTGGTGACCGGGTACCAGCAGATATTCGCATCATCAATTCCCATGGCTTCAAGGTAGACAACTCTTCACTGACTGGAGAATCGGAACCCCAATCTCGAAGCTCCGAGTGCACCCATGACAACCCACTGGAAACCAAAAATCTCGCCTTCTTCTCTACCAATGCTGTTGAAGGTGCCAAAAGCTGCCACTTCACTTGCGTTTTTTGAGCAATTTATGAAAGTATTTTTTTTAATTAAATAGGTACAGCACGTGGTGTGGTCATCAGCACAGGTGATAGGACAGTAATGGGTCGTATCGCCAACTTGGCTTCTGGTCTAGACACCGGTGAAACTCCAATCTCCAAAGAGATAGGCCACTTCATCCATTTGATCACCGGTGTGGCAGTGTTCCTGGGGATCACTTTCTTCTTCACGGCTTTCATACTTGGTTACCACTGGTTGGATGCAGTCATCTTCCTCATTGGCATCATTGTTGCCAATGTGCCAGAAGGCTTGCTGGCTACTGTTACTGTACGTCCACAAATTTATAATATTAATCCTCCTATTCAGCTAACTTTCCTTTACCCATTCTTCCTTAATTCTAATCATTTTTCAATTTACCCTATAAAACTTTCTTTGCCACATAGGTATGTCTGACTCTGACTGCCAAGAGAATGGCATCAAAGAACTGCCTGGTCAAGAACTTGGAAGCTGTTGAAACCTTGGGTTCCACCTCGACCATTTGCTCCGACAAAACAGGCACCCTGACCCAGAACAGGATGACTGTCGCCCACATGTGGTTCGACAACCAGATCATAGAAGCAGACACCACCGAAGACCAATCTGGAGCGCAGTACGAGAAGACCTCACCTGGTTTCGTAGCCCTGTCCAGAATAGCAGCACTTTGCAACAGGGCCGAGTTCAAACCAGCTCAGGAAAGTTTACCTATCCTGAAGAGGTAGGAACTTACCATTAAACTCCAGCTTTTTTGAATGTTTTGAAAGTGTAAATGGGGTGCATATGAACAGGGAAACGAATGGAGACGCTTCCGAGTCGGCTCTTCTGAAGTGCATAGAGTTGGCACTTGGAGATGTAGTCAAGATGAGAGTGAGGAACAAGAAACTGATCGAAATCCCCTTCAATTCAACCAACAAGTATCAAGTGTCTATCCATGTAACTGAAGATGAAACTGATCCACGACACCTGCTAGTAATGAAAGGTGCTCCAGAACGCATCTTCGAGCACTGTTCCACTATCTACATCAATGGAATGGAAAGGGACATTGATGATGAGATCAAGGAAGCTTTCAACAATGCTTACATGGAGCTGGGAGGTCTGGGAGAAAGAGTTCTCGGTTAGATGTTTTCCACATACTATAGCATATACTGTACTAGCATGAAATAGAACAGCCAGACAGCATCACGTTTCATTGTTCCATTTCATAGGATTCTGCGACTACATCCTTCCTGGTGACAAGTACCCACCAGGTTTTCACTTCGATGCAGACAACCCAAATTTCCCCATAACAAACTTGAGGTTCGTTGGACTCATGTCCATGATAGACCCTCCCAGAGCTGCTGTTCCTGATGCAGTCAGCAAGTGTCGTTCTGCCGGAATCAAGGTGAACCTTTCAAACCCCATATATTTTACCTCTCATTATAAGTGAAATGAGGGAAATTTATTGTTTTGTGCTATTATAATATGTAATAATTAATTAGTATCTTTTAAAATATAGGTCATCATGGTGACAGGTGACCATCCCATTACGGCGAAAGCAATCGCCAAATCGGTAGGAATTATATCCGAAGGCAACGAAACAGTAGAAGACATTGCTGCCAGACTAAACATCCCGGTTGAAGAAGTAAATCCAAGGTATAAAACAAAACAGCTGCTTACCTTGTTATTGGTGATGGTCATGTATCTTCGTACACTGCAGGGATGCCAAGGCATCAGTAGTTCACGGATTCGACTTGAGGGACATGTCGAGAGATTACTTGGATGACATCTTGCGCAACCACACAGAGATTGTGTTCGCAAGGACCTCCCCACAACAGAAGCTCATCATAGTAGAAGGTTGCCAAAGATTAGGTGCCATTGTTGCTGTCACAGGAGATGGAGTGAACGATTCCCCTGCGTTAAAGAAAGCAGACATAGGTCAAGATCATGAATTATAGGTGTTCCAAGGATAAGAACCAGTGATGTTCACTGTACGGCATAGTAATAAACCAGTGTGAAGTCGTACTGTTCTTATCTTTGGACAAACGAACCATACAACATCGATCATTGTGGACAATCTTAACGATTTGTGGTCATTTAGGAGTTGCCATGGGCATATCTGGCAGTGATGTGAGCAAACAAGCAGCAGACATGATCCTGCTTGATGACAATTTCGCATCAATCGTCACAGGAGTTGAAGAAGGTAAAGACTTTGTGTAATGTCGTCAAATTATACCAAACTCTCTCTGACGACCTGTTATTCTTTTATGCTAACAATATACAGGACGGTTGATCTTTGATAACCTCAAGAAGTCCATTGCTTACACTCTAACGAGCAACATCCCAGAGATCACACCGTTCCTGCTCTTCATATTGGCAGATGTACCACTACCTCTTGGTACGGTGACTATACTTTGCATCGATTTAGGAACAGACATGGTAAGCATCAAGCTTTATTTTTATCAAGTCATTTTAAAAGTTAACATGGTGATGGATGCAGAAGATGAACTCATCCACTGCACACAACTCGATTGTTCCCCCATAAGGTTAATACTCTGAAATTCAATGGGATTTCAGATGCACTTACATTCAACCAAGTTACTAGTGCTAGTCATTCGTTTTATATATACCGTTTGGAGTAGCTTGCACCAATATGGTGAAGCAATCGAGAAATGTAGAACTTAAGCTATGAATTCGTGCGTAGTCTTGCAATGTAGCTGGGATAATGGGCAATTCTCTAAGACTTATTTGTTAACTTCATTACCAAAAAATGTCAAGAGGACGGGCAAAAACAACTCAAATCCCCCAAAAAATAAATGAATTAAAGAAACACCTAAAATTCCCATCTGAAGATATTACACGCACACAATATTAACTTGTTATACGGTGTCGATGAAGAACAGTTGCACGAATTGTCTTTCGAAGTGGTATGTATCTGTACATTGTATTTTGTGAGTTTGTATGTCAACATGCCTGATGTGCTCGTTGGCTCGAAACTTCAGTTCCAATATTTGGTAATATTTGAGATGTTGGTAAGTGCGGAAATAAAAATGCCACAACGTCTCAAAAGCACTTCATATATCAGTTCTGCAAACGCTTTGCAAGGTAATCTCCTACAAATTAATTTCATATTGCTTACACTTCTATGCAAGTGGACCTTCACTTATTCGCATGTGTTGAATTAATAACCTACCTGGAATTGCCATTATTCTCCAAGCCCTTTCAATTAACAGCTCCAAACAGCTCTGCTGCCACCAACAAACTAAAAGTTATGAAATATTAGCACTCCACTTTACTCCCTTCTTGCAGCAGTGCGATTGGTTAGCTATTATTAGACTTTCGCTAGACTTGACCCTTGATCTTGGATCTAAAAATCGGAGGTTTTGGTCCAAGCAAAGGTCATGTGATGCAATAATTGTCAGACGTATCGCCTGACCTTGAAGCAACAGATAATATTTTTGACTATCGGCTAGAAAACTATTAAGTAACATACCTATTCATGAAAATACTATACTGTATTTGCAAATTAAATCATATTGATGATGCAACTCTTACATATAGTTCTCAATATTTTTTTATTAATAATGGAGTGTTATTTTCCGAGTAATAACAATCTGCATGTAGCATTTTTGCATATTTTACATTTTTCCTACAACAACCAAAAATCAGTTGAATCGTTCTTCGACACTGCGCTTCAATTATTGGGAGAAAAAAATGTTAAGCTGAATCTACCAATAACACGCATAATTATTATGGAAAATTACTATTCAGCGTTATGTATAAAAAGCAGGTTTCACTGCAACACATGGAAGCTTTTGCAGAACTGATCTACATGTTATTTCAATGCAATAAAAAGTTACTTTTGAGACATAAGATCAAGGTGAAAGTTTTCTGTGGGCTGTTGGTGTTGTTCGGTGTTGCGTGGACAAACTGCATGTTCGCCGCATGTTAAAAACAACATACCGTGATAATGATATATTATATTATATGTAACTATATTTACTTAATTTGAAGGTGATGCATTCGTTATACTCGAAGCGAAATATTATTATTTAACCGGGAAGCTTGGTTTATCTTGAATTTGCGCTCATTTGTGTCTTTGACTGTTGTATGCAGTTGCCTGCAATTTCTCTGGCTTACGAGTCAGCCGAATCTGACATCATGAAACGTCGTCCTCGTAACCCGTTTCGCGATAAACTGGTAAACGACAGGTAAAAAAACGTGGCCAAAAATCTCTCATCGTCACTGTATACTTTTTCTCTCACTCCTCCTTCCAAAATAACACACTCACTTCCACTTCCACTATTACCCAAAACGTCAGAAAATCTGTTCATTAACCCTTTCATCAACCCGTCCAAGATATGACATCAGGTAATGTACGGGCAAAATGCTAGCTAGCATAGTGGTTCCACTGCAGCATGCTATACTACTATGTATACCCTTGCTTCCATTAAGGTGGAACGTCACTTTGTTCACTTGGTTAAATATCACCAGAGGGCAATTGATAAGAGCCACCATTTATAAACTCTCTAAATTCATCAGGCATTCCAAATTTATTTATATCTAATTTCTACATAAAACCAGCTGGTTGAGTGTTACAGGAAAGCCAATGAATTTATGTAAATAGTCACTTGCAAAACTGAACGACCATCAAGTGTCCACTGGCCAAATGGTTGGGGAGGGGTGCAACCTTCCACCTTAATAATTGCTAATGCACCCTCCTGCTGATGGGTCTCGTTACCCTGTAGGTTCCAGCCATCTCCCTTGCATATGAGGCAGCAGAAAGTGACATTATGAAGCGCCAACCTCGAGATCCTTATCGTGATAAGCTTGTCAACTACAGGTAGGTCTGGCAACGCTGCCTTCAAAAAAATGTTAGCCACAAAAACTATACCATGGACTTCTTGGCCGGTAAGATTTCCATCTTGCCCTCTCCTTACTTAAACAGCCTTAGTAGCACCTATTCCTGCATTTCCATTCTACCCTTTCCATCACTTCTTGCGCTCTGCCGCACTCTGCCTTATATACTGACAATAAAACCAATACAAATTAATAAAATTTTAATTTCTAATTCCTTCATTATACCTTAATAGCAAACAGCGAATGTGCTGTATGCAAAGCCAAACGGCAATGATTCGTAAGTTCCGTGTCAAAATTGAGAGGATCATTAAAATTATTGAAGGCATTATAATAATAAAATTCTTTTATCATCTAAAGAATAAAAGAAATTTCACTGTTTATCAAAAAGTTCTGAAACCATTCAAATTCATCAATATAAATATGGGCCAGATGCTCAAATTACAGCAATTCCTGTCTATTGTATACAATATCATGTCTGAATGTGTATTAAAGTTGTCTTTTTTAATATATTAGTGTATTTATTGTTACTTCAAATGATAAAGACATGATGTTAGTTCATTCTAATCCTCTGACAGTGTGCCTCATAAATCATTTTTACCAGAACTACAGTCCCATTCATAAAAGATGAACTTCCAAGGTCAAACACTTTAGTCACTATACAAACCAACTAATGTCATATACTTGTTTGACAGTTTATATGAGTGGTCTAGTTTTTGACGTTAATGAAAGTTCATCTTTCGTGAATAAGACTATACAAGGTTATAAATTTGCATTTCCTTATCCAATTATTTTGGAATACATTGACATTTCGGGAAATTTTGTATTCTGAGACTGAAGTTTGAAGACGTCCAAATTTATATCGTAAATCCTCTAGCCTTAGACTATTTACAAATATGCAGAGCGAAAAGGGAGATGATTTACGATATTTTTAATTTCATATATTGTTGTATACGTCCAATAAAGTGCTGAGATCTGAAGGTAACAGCAATATTGTAATTGTTTTCAGGTTGATTAGTATGGCATACGGTCAAATTGGAATGATTCAAGCAGCAGCTGGCTTCTACGCGTACTTTGTCATCTTGGCCGAAAACGGATTTAAACCTGACACACTTCTGGGCATTCGAAAATACTGGGATTCCAAAGGAATCAACGACCTGCTGGACTCGTATAAGCAGGAATGGGTAATTAAGAGTAGAAGACACTTGCTTTGATCACGCTAATTATTAACGGTACTAATGGATGTTATTGGTGCAGACATATGACAACCGCAAGAAACTCGAGTACACATGCCACACTGCCTTCTTCGTGTCCATTGTCATTGTGCAGTGGGCAGATTTGATTATCTGCAAGACGAGGCGCAACTCCATTCTGCACCAGGGCATGAAGTAATTGCACAAGTTCATTTTCTTAACCCTATAATAAAACCCTGGCATAGTTAAATTGTTAGTACCTATAGCTCTCTCTTGAAGACTGTGGCCATTAACATGTATATTGTCACCATGGGGCTCAATATCTGCTATATTACACAAGTTTGACCCTGGTCCCTGTGTTATTACCTATTTACAGGTTTAATTTAATGAGTATACACATACCTCCACTGCTGACTTGTGTAATGGAGTTTTGGATGTTCATTATTCTTGTTAATCGTTGACCCTATTAATGTGCAATTGTAATTATTAGCAGAGTTACAATTCATAAGTATATCATCTACTAAACTAGCTATACTATTAATTACCAGGAATCACGTTTTGAATTTCGGGCTTGTGTTTGAGACAGCACTTGCCGCGTTCCTCAGCTACACTCCTGGCATGGATAAAGGCTTGCGGATGTACCCCCTCAAGTAAGTTACAGATAGTAAATTAATCAATCTATTCCAAGGTAGAATGTACAAAGTACAATTTCCTTCCTTGTTACGTGTTCTTAGGATCAGCTGGTGGTTCCCAGCTGTACCCTTCAGCCTTCTGATCTTTGTCTACGATGAGGTGAGGCGTTTCATATTGCGGAGAAACCCCGGTGGATGGATGGAGCAGGAAACATACTATTAACACTAAAACCATGTTGTCACAGATGGCAACAAGAGATGAGGAAGAACAAAATATGTACATTCGAGCACTGATCGCTAGAGTTGACCCCCTACACCTAATTAGTACATTAGTCCCGATTCCCAGCATCTTAGATCCTCTTCAAAAAAACTATCCCAACCCCTTGCCCAATTTCCAATCGTTTCCTCTACTTTGCAAATTGCAATCGTACCCAAAGACAGCGTAAAGTCAGCTTTTCATTTCACTTTAAGTATCGACACAGGTCACTACCGATTAGCGATATACATAGTTTGTGTTTTTCAATAAGTAACTCGCAGTTCACGTAATCAGAAACAACAATATCTATATACCAATCTATCTATAGTAACATAAACAGCTACTGTATACTAGTTTTCATTTTAAGTTGGCTCACAAGACCCTCCTTCAACCCATGGTACACCAACCTGGCATTCGTAGATTGTGACCGAACCAACATATAGGAGCTAGTCCAATTTGAATGAATGACAGGGAAGTTATGTGTTGTATAAGCATATGGTTGGGGGACCTTATGAACCAACTTTCTGGGGCAACTTAAAGTAAAAACTAGTTACTATATCCCCAGAAACTTTGCGATCGGAGCACGAATCTTCCGAAAACCAAGTACCGCATGTATTTACACCCAACCCAACGCATCCGAGTAAATGTTAATAACAGCGCCTGCCGTTTAAGTTCTCAGCCGAGTCAGTGGATAATTAACGTATAATAATTAATATAGTAGAGAACAATTATAATCAAAGAGGGGCAAACGCACAGTCTGCATTTCTTCGTGTTATATTGCGGATACTCTCCTGCGCAATGCACATGCAGCACACCTCTGAAATGCACATGCGTAATAAATCTCGTCAAAGTACAGTTTCACACGTCGGCAAATGGTACAAGACTACAAGTTGCGCAATATCTGACCATGTAATGGCCATGCACCATGCTAGATAATCGCATATACTGTCAAATTCTCCAATTGCTGCCTGAGCGCTTATTTATTCAGACTTCTCAAATGTTGACCAACCTATTTTTTCTAGCAAATACTTGAGTAATGTATTCCCCTTACACATTTCAAATAATATTGTTTCTATATATCGTTTGTCTAAGCTCAAGATTTCAGTAATCACAGTATACCTAACTGTCAATTGCACCTTTAGCAATTTTGAACCAAGTCTAGCATGTTTTTTTTTTAGCATCCCACCCACTATTAAAAGCAAGCTCTTGAAGAATATGGTTTGAAGCACATTCTGAGTTCACCTGACACTATATACGGAAACAGTACTTTAGAGAAAATTTAAATGTCTTCAAATCGACACGAGAAAGCTGAAATCTTGAGCTTGGACAGAGTACAATCGTACTCAGCCAACTGTACTGCCTTGTAACCCAGAGCAGCTATTAGATAAATAGACCATGGTTATTGGAAACTATAGCTGCAATTCGAGAATTTGTGGATATTTGTCCTGCGTAGTGACAGCGTTCCTTCCCTCAGGCCCATTCTCAAATCATGGAGCCAAGGAGCATGCATATGGTTGTGTCATTACAAATTTGAGCAGGTGCTTCCAGTAGAGTACAAGAAAACCCCATTACAAATGAGCAAAAGCAGAAGCCTTGACCAGCTACTAAAAGTAAATTATATACGCAAACTCTTTACAGTGGAAACGAAAACAGGAGTTTGCTATTCGGCAGATTAAATATCAAAGCTAAAGTTATTAGATTATAATAAAAAGCCAAGACGAGCTTTTGCTAATATTCCTCGCGGCATGTTATTGGAAGACAAACAAGAATGATCCATTAAGAGCTAGGTGATTACTTTCGTCCCAACTCGTATCTGTGCATTATTTTACCTTCCATTAGATAACTTATTTTGTATATAAAATGTTATTTTCATAATATTCTAGGAGATGTCATTTACGTTTAAAAGTACTACTGATTTTCAGCGTTTCATCACACATGTTGATTACTGCCTCATTTCATGTGCTGTACTTCCAATTTAGGCGAGATGCAGTATCATGCTATATAACATGTTATTATACACATTTTCTCGCTATGGTATTCAAGCCATATAATTTAGTAACATAAATAAAATAAACAATTCAATCGTTATCCCACTCCCCGATTGTAAAGCTAAACTTGCAAATATTACATTGTTAATAGTATATATTGTTATTTCTATTTCATAGATTGGATGTCATATTATGTTTCAATTGAGAAAGTTCTACGTAAAAATATACAGTCTAAGTGTTAGATAAATGACTGATCGACGAGAAAATGCTGTTTGATCACCATCATGAAAGAACACCAAATTCAATATGTTGGTAACCTTTGCAGCTGTGGTTTGTTTCAATAATATTCAAGGATCAATTAGTTTTAGTAGGCGTGCAAAAGTTGTAGCTGTGATTCATACGGTGCCGACTGATGAAGGGACCACAACGAACCGTGGTCTTGTCCAAAATGTAACATTGGTCGATCGAAGCGAAGTGCCGCGTTGGATGTTTTGTATTTAAAATCCCCCGAAAACCAAACCAAACGCCCAATGTAAAAACCATGGATATATGTAATATGACAATTAAACAATGAAGTAACTTCAATGCCACGGTGAGGGGGATAAAAAAATCAAACATTGTGTCTGGAGTCGAATCTTATTACGGCAATCGGTACACATCTGTCGCAATGCATTTACTGAAATCACCATATAATAAGATATTGCTATGCGCGCACACAATGCACTTTACAATCAGATGACTAGATGTATTACTAGTACATATACATTGGATACACATTTGACACTTCCTTGCTATTTTTCAATTTAAGAGGCATCAAAAATCATAAAGTACGTACAGCTTATTTACTGCACTTTTGTAAATTATTTCATAATTTAAAGCTTTTGTGGAAAGTAGAAAATGTAAATTGCACTAAATGGTTCTTGCAAGAAGTGCCTAATAATATCCAGCTGCATAAAAAAAATGATCAAATTATGAAATTGCAAAATTTGGTAGCTATATGTATGAAATGAAATAAATAAAATTATAGTTCCTAGTATTCATTCATTCAGATTAAATTCGACACTTTGAAGTAGTGACAAGACTGTTTTTATACTATGCTATATATTGGAATCGGCATTCCCGTACAAAATATATCGATTTTACTTTTAAGTAGCAAACCGCATTTTAACAAAGTTGTTCAAATACGAGTCACTTTGTTTTAACCTCCAACATTCACTGGATTCCATCTTTTGTAAAAACAAAGTTCACTTCAAACGGCATTGACCACCGACTCTATCAATTATTATAAAAATGTCAAGGTCCACTTTAAGGGAACTCAGCTTTAAGTAGTGATACACCGATTCACAGAGTCTCATCAATCTTTAAAAAGAACTTGTAAAAAGTGCTCAACATTTACCACGCCCTGTAGCTGTCCTCTATAGGGGCATCATTATCCAATTCGCTGTTAAAACTAGCCTTACTGTATCGGACGGAAGGTTTTGGACCAAGTCTGCTCATAATCGTCTTGCGTTTCAAGAAAACCACAGTGCCTATTACACTGAGCACGCAAATAATGGCCAAACCGATAATAACACCTACATAAGGATTGTAGTACTCGGGTGAAGGAGGCACATACACATACTGATTTTGGATCTTTTTCACTGGAGGACATGGCATTAACTTGAAGTTCACTTCCACTGCTCGTTCTCCACTCACTTGAGCAGGAGAATCGCATCTGCAACACATGGGAAACTTATGTCCAATACATAATATGTAGTAACATAATATGTCACCACCAGGTGCAAGTGTTGGGATCATACAGATTGCACGCACTTCCACACATTGCGCCAACACACATGTGATCCAGATTACTTACAGACTGTACTAATGTACTTGACATCTTACCTCAATTCTTTCTGGAATTTCTCTGGGATTTTCTGTGTCTTCAACCAAGACATGTGGCATGTGCAGTTGAACGGGTTCAGCTGCAAATCGAGACTTTGCAAAGATATGACACTTTCGAAGACCATTCGATCCATGTAACGGAGAAAATTGTGCCTCATTTCCACCTGAAATCCACAAACATTATCGACTTCAAATGCAAACACACAATTGTTTAATTGTAAATAAACAAACCATCTTCAGTTGGGTCAATGGTGTCCCTGACTTGTCCAGGAAAGCCATGGGGTGAACACCTTCCAGCATGATGTTCTCGCTGCAATACAGCGTTGTCAGTGATTTCATGTTGCCAAACGCATCTGAAACAAACTCATGCATTGTAAGGTTTGTTCACGGATCAGGTCCCAAATGTCAGGTCCCAAATGTAAAACAAACAAGTATAAAGCCAGACATTGGCGATACGCACATCTGTCAATAGATGCCAATTTCGGCATGTGACTGATGTTTAACTCTCGCAACGAATTGAGCCCTTCAAATGAGGTGGCATCCAAACGCACAATTGGATTTCTGTCCAAGTTCAGTGCAAGTAGTTGATCAGCATGCTGCAGTACCTTGGGAACTTCCGTAAGGTCGTTGCCATTTAGCATAAGCTTATCCACGTGTTTTATCGGGTTGCGCAGCTCATCCGGAAGCGCGGTGAGCTCGGTGTTGGCAAGGTCTAGTACGGACAGGGCCCGTAAGCTATTGAGGGCCGTGGTGGTAGAAGAATCAAGAGTCACTAGAGGGTTGTTGCTTAGTCGCAGTTCTACCAGGGACACTAGGGTCTGGAAGATGTCATCATCCAAATGATGGATGTGATTGTGACTTAAATCAAGGATCTCAATGGGCACGTGATGATCCTCTTTGGAGCGGAAAGCATCAGCTGACAGAAATGTGAGGTTGTTGTAAGCCAGAGACAGGTAGCGTAAGTTGTGCAACATTTCAAAGGGCATCGGCTCCAAATTTCTGATGCGGTTTTCCGACATGCTGATGTGGGTGAGGACCATCATTGGTCCAAAGTGCTGAACCACAGTCAACAAGTTAATGTCGAGATACAGATGAACGTTTGTCACCTATGGTATTGCATTATATTCTGTTATAGTCAAAACTTTTAGGCAACTCTTCGAGTCACACGTATGGTATACCTAACCTGCAATCTATCATTTTGGAAGTAAACGTCCCATTCAGGCAATGTGTCCAGCTTCAAATTGCGACAATCCACTTCATACGGGTTGCTTTCAAAGCTCGAAGAACACTTGCAAACGGTGCACATGGTGTTCCTGTCCGTGTCATTATGACCCAGGGCCAAAATGATAATCGAGCAGAGAACAGTCACCTCCCACAAGCCTTTGTGTTTCATGTCTAAACAAACATACCATATCTTCGTTAAACAACAAAGTCCGCATGTATCTCTCCCGAGTAACAGGGAGAGGCAAGTTAGTCATACATTGTCCCACAAACTACAAAACAACAAAAATATTATATTTGCGAAATATATTTTAAATATTATTCAACCCATTGCAACACACAATCAGATTTACGCTGTGAACAGTATTTTTTCAGTTTACACAATGATGTGGTTCAACACAGTTATATTAATTTACAGTAATTTTTACACTTGTTGCATAAAACGGCAGTTTTATGTGGACAACTAACAAACATTAGTTTTTACGAGAGGAACAGAGATTTTTCCATACGTACAAGCTTGGTACAAGTAAATAAAATTAAGGCTTCCTTGTAGTTTTTTCATCTACGTATGTATATATATAGATAAAAATGTGTAGATAAAACTCACCATTATACATCAAATGATACGATAGGACATTTGTCTACAAAATTCCTTATTATTTGCGCAAAATGTTACTAAACTTCTCTTGGGAAATTAATAGGCAAAAAAATAGGACAGACAACAAGTACAACAATGGTCACGGCAGCTCAACTGGCAATTAAATGCTAAGTCAGCAAAAACCTAGTTAATACGTCACTTCCTTAAATAACACTTATTTGTCAATAAGAAAAAACACAATACGTACCTCCGTTGGTAGTGAAGCAAAGTAGGACTTGAAATGGGCGAGCTTATTAACGAACTTGATTGTGCTGAAACATCTAGAAGCACTGTTGAAACACAATATGAGATATCTGGCAAATGAACCATGCACCACGTAGTTAGAATTCTAATCTCTCTGGGCTAGGTTATCAGGAGAACCACCCAACAATATACTCTTTCATGCTACCCTGGCAACCAAATTCATTTAGGTGTAAAACTTGCATTACATCCTAATTTAGTGGCAAAGTCCATATCCTTAATTGCATTTATATTATTGTGGATATTTATGTAGTCATCTACACCATCACTGCAGTACATGAACTTGCCCTTACAGTCAACCATTTTAAAGGTTACACTCAACTTTTAAAACAACCCCATAAAAGATGCAAATTCTGTTGAACAACAAATTATAAACAGTCAGAATTTTAGAAACTGGAGAAAAAAATATGAATTATAAGAACAATATCAAGTATAATAATTGAATGAAAAGTTTGAAAAAAATACAAATTTTAAAACAATAAACTTACAGTCAACCAATATTGACAGTCCCTCCCTCCACAACCAGAGTTAACTGTAAACATTGTCTGTAATTTTGGACTCATAACTTGGCACATAGTTCGATCTCTACAAAATGAGAATACATTTGGAGCAAAAAAACTAATTTATGTCTTTACTTATATTTGTAACATGTACATATTTAAAAATCCACATTATGCAATATCAATTCTTGATTAGTATGCAAAATTGAAACACCTGCTGATCTCCCAACGTCAAAGAATTTTTAAAGTCATATATGTAATCCAATATTCTCGAAACCCTACAAAAAATACAAATAAATTAATTCACGCTCAAACAGCTGGACAATAATGAAACAAAGGTCATGGCCCGTCTTACATGTATATGTGCCGTTGCTGATAACTAGCAGCAAGAGTGTATGAAGAACTCAATTAATATATCACTGATGACCTAATAGTTGGGCCTACAATAACTGCAAAAATATATCACTGTTCATGATAAGAAAACACCAAAATTCGTAGAAAATTACAGAGCAACTCCGTCAGAAATTCAATGCGTCCAACTTCCGGCCTATTATTCCTGTTTCCTCATGTGCGAATAAGCCGCGTGACGTGGCCCTTTAAAAAGCAGTTCCCGCCCAGTGACGTCACTGGACTGCACTAGCCAATCGAAACACCCCATTCGTGCATAATTGCAACTGCTCCAAACAATGGCCCGAGGTCACGAAAACTCGAATCCGTGCACATTGCATAATGTTAATAATGTTATCACATTGTTTCGACATGTTTTTCAATTGACCTTGTCGATCATCATATCGTAAAGGAATTTTTCATAAACCAAATGTTGGTACATTATATTTTACGTGCTCTGGAGCCACAAGCACTATTGCACATGCATAAAATGGCGTTGACAAGGGGCCATTAAATAACGATGTTGAAGTGTTCTCTTTGGCGAGCATCAATAAATTAAAAAAAAAATATTACATGGTTCATACCATCTTAGATTACCATTTTCCTTGAGTGCATAATTAAACCAATGTTAACTCAAGAGTGATGGTTAACTTTGGAGCTTTATTAAATTGCATCAATCTTAATCCTAATTACCTGCGCAAGAGTTACCAATTAAATCTAATTATATATACACTTCTTGGTATATTGCAATTATATGCAAACAAATTCACGAAATCATGCACATTCGTTATATAGTAACTATTTATTGAGTGTCATTTTCCAAGGAAACCGAAACAATTATATCGCATGTTTGTCTCATTTTTCGTGTGAAGTGATTCACATGTTTCTCAGAACTGCATGCCATGAATTATTACGCAATTGTATCGTTTTTCAACTTGGGTGTGTCCTATACTTTTCGTATAGTAGCAAGATAGCGTGGCAAATACAGGGTGGCAACTTTGGGAACTGGTCTGGGAAATAATTTTTCAATGGCAGTTACTTTCTTTCTTTGAAAGGACAGTAAAAGTAATTGAAAACTGTTAACGGGAGTGAATAAAAAGTGCCCTATGCAGATTCAAAAAATGGTATCACACTTGATTTTGACCGATACCCTCAAGGTAAACAGCAAAAAAACATAGGACTTGATCCATTTTCAGAGATGAAGCTGAGCAACAAATTAGACCGAAAGTATAGTTTTTTTGTTTCAATTAAAGTAAGACCATACAATCTTGGTAAGACCTGAAAGAAACAGATTGCTAGACTGCAAAGTGGCAATTCATGGACAACAATGATTATTGCCCCTGAATGGCAACTTTGCTGTCCATGTCTACAAGTGGTCCTTTGCTATTCCCCATTGATTGGTTTCGATCATGCTTTCATATACTTCATTCCCACGTATCCTGGCAAAAAAAAAGGTGTGGCTTTGAAAACGGAGGCGTTTACCTTTTTCAGTCGCTTTATATGCTAGCCAATGGCGTTGGCTTCCATTTGTAGCTCCACCTGTTGTTTACAAATGGAAGGCAACTCCATTGGCTAGCATATAAAGCGACTGAAAAAGGTAAACGCCTCCGTTTTCAAAGCCACGCCTTTTTTTTGCCAGGATACGAGGGAATGAAGTATAATTATATCCTCGATCTTCTGTCATGCAGCAAGAAAATCAAGCCATAACTAGTTAATAAAATGTAATCAAGCTTTATTTTACCTTAACACAGTAGTTACACAGGTTCACAATCCTATACTACATTCAATGTTGCGACAGAGATTGGCTCTAGGTCCTGGCGGGGCATTCGACGGTACTTGAGTTGGCGAAAGGCACGTGTTCTCGCTATACACCTTGTTCTCCATAAGGCTAGAATCACCAGAGCGAAAACGTTGAAGGGCACCAGAAGCGAGATGAGCAATATGGTTCTGGGCTGCAGGTTCTCGGAAAGCTTATCGCACTTGAAGTCGGCGTACGTCAACTCCGTCACCCGGTGAAGCCGCACTCTATCTGGTGCCTTGCAACTGTCCGTTGGAAAGTATATCAATGTTGATAGAGAAAATAAAGGGAATAAACATTTGAATGGATTATAAATACCTAATGTGAGGCACTCTTTTGTGTTCCCACGTAACGTTCACGATCCACGCGAGCTTGCAGTCGCAGCGCCATGGGTTCTCGTACAAGTCTACGTGCGGAATGTGTTGCCAGGGCAAAAGGTGGGCATCGAGTACAGTTAGGGCGTTTTGCCTCAGTGAAACCTCTTCCAAAGCTGGAAGCCATTTTTCCACAGACTGTATCTGATGGCTAACTGGGTCTGGTCCTGGTCCAAAAGCCCTGGCATGGATACTTTGCAACTTCTTATTATAGCTGAAAACACAAGAATGATATTTCATAAAAACCTTGCTGTACATTATCAGTGTCCATTTAATTTCTGACCTGATATGGACCACAGTCAGGTTCGGCATATTAGCAAAAGTGTTTTCTTCGATGCTTTTCAGGTTTGAAAGGCCGTTAAGGTACAGTTCTCTTATGTTGGTTATGCCGTTGAAGTCTTTCGAGCCAAGGCTTTGTATCGGGTTGTCCGATAACTCCAAATGTTCCAACAGTCCGAGAGAACTCAGTGCATCTGTGGGAACTTTGAGGAATTCGTTGTCACTTAAAATGAGGCGTCTGAGCTCTGGGACCTGCTGAAATTCATCGGAAGGCAGTGATCCAATCTCGAGGCCGTGTAGGTCTAGGATGCGGAGTGCGGTGTTCAAACCAGACAGTGCGTTCCTCAGAGCTCCAAATTTTAAAGGGTTTCCTCGAAGTTTTAGGTTTTCTAACTGTGGGCTTGCCGTAAACGTCATACTGTCTACGGTCTTCAGGTCATTGAAACTCAAGTCCAACATCTCCAGTTTGTCAAGCCCTTGAAAACTTGTGGATGTCAATAATTTTAAACCGTTGCGCTTTAATATAAGCGTCCTCAGGTTGGACAACTTCACAAAGGCCCCGTCAAAAATCACCTGCAAAAATACAGGACATTATTAGTACGAATACAGTGCAGCAAACTTTTATGATTGATGTTACCTCAAGTTCATTGTTTCCCAAGTTGAGTTTCATCAAACTGTTATTAGCAGGCATGCTGTTGAAAGTTTTAATTCTGATCTCCACGATACGGTTATAGGAAAGGTCAAGTTCGGATATGCGGGCATCCAAAACCGTGCCTTCAGGGATGGTCCTTATGCTTCTGCGTTCGCAGTGTGCCAATGAGGGCTTTGGTGGCACCTCCAAAGGACACCAACAGAAGTAAACCCGGCAAAGGTCAACCGGTGCAAGGCCGTTGACGAACGTCACCATCAGGTAACATGTCCACCAGATATTGGTGAAGAACATTTTGCAGTGTCAGCCCCTTCACAAAGACCAAGCCTGTCTGATCGGCGACTGAGGGATAGCAACAAAGACTTGAGGATTTTAATCCTTGGACATGCAGGCATTTCTGTGTTGAGTTGTTACGTTGCTAGGCTGGGCAACATATTGGTGAAACATTTTGTATTAGATATTATACTTAATTATATGTACAACCACTGAATTTATTCACTACAAGATATTGTTTTTACCCAGCTATTTTTACGTACTATATTTTCGATTTTCCCCCAGCTACAAGTTACTCAAGGCGAGTAAAGTTTGTAAACATCTTTGTTTATTTCAAAATGGGATTACCAGCCAGTTGGCGCAGACAACCAAGGTCAAGCGTGAATCACAAGTAAAAAGAGTTGTAAACATTCAAAACAGTTTAAAAATGATTAAACTTTATTTAACGACACATTCAAATTCACATATTAAAAATAAAGTATTCTGGAGGGAAAATTACAAATGTTTAAAATAATTCCCACACCAAATAACATTCAACGTTGTTCCGAATACAACAATACAGTATATGAGCAACAAAAAGTAGAGTGGTCGCCATTTCTCTAAATAGTTTTTGCTTAGTTTACATTCCTTTTCCATATTTTCCAATGTCATTACGAAACACAGCATGGATGTCATGTTCCAACAGCTGATATTTACGTTATTCTCAAAACAAAAAATATAATATATTTTTTCTAATACTTTAAACAACCACAAGGCAGGTACAATGTATGTTGGGCTAATGTCGATTTCATGATGATAAGTAAGGCCACACCATCATAATCATTGGATAAAAAGTAATTTAAATGTAAACTTAAAATGAATATCATTAAATACATGAACAATATTATATTGCGTCGCTAAATCTGAAATGATATGCAGACAAACTCGAAGCAATAGTAAAAAATCAACCTACAATCCCGTTTAGCGTGCGAGCATATATACATAGAACCTTCAGAATCTGTGGCGGAATGCTAATTAAATTAGAGCCACGGTTCAGCGCACATTGGCATACTGCTGCTTCGTGCATATATATTTTAGTATGCATACTCGGCTATAACTTAACATCAGGCAGAATAGCTAGCGCGTAATGAGATAAATGAGTAGTGTCAGTATGTCAATTCCATTTTCATCAGCCGGAGCTCAGCAACTCCAACACCTACGTTAATTACCAAGTTAGTTTTTCAGATGTATACAAACATACATGTTGGCTACGTACCTCTTCCAAAGGAGGATGTGCACCGTATCGGATCAGGATTTGGAACGTATTGTCTTTGTCTCGCTGATTCACATTGGTCAGAGAGTAGACAATGTCCAGAGCAGTTTTTCCACATGAATCTCGTCTGTTGATTACAGCGGTGATGTTTGGAGCCAGCCGACATAAAACCTGAAAGAAACAAATTGTAATATTCAATGGCAAGATCTTGCATTCTACCATATATTTCTTTCCATATTAAAATTAAACTACAGTAGTGGGCACGAAAGTTGAGGGTCGGGGAAGGGGGGGGGCACGTTTGCGGGCGGATGTGTCCTCTAAACAGGGTACATGCAAATACTTAATCCCATAATTGCTTGACTAGGTTCAA
>JAQFZQ010000285.1:0-38638 GCA_034696005.1 Glomeris marginata | reverse complement strand
ATACGTACACTGGAGCGCCATTGATAAGCTCTGCCATTGGCTGAAACTGCAGAGGTGCTTGGCCTCATTGGCTGAAAATTCAAATGTTGCCAAAACAGGACACTGTGACACCAGCGCAGTGACACCGTCCTTCCATGACGCGCTCTTTAACTACTCGTAACTTTTTGTAACAATTTTTTAAAAAAGTTTTGTTTGCACCAATCGTTTTATTGGCATATATTCTATAGAACTACACAATTTCCAGGGTATGTTACAAAACCTTGTCAGTTCACCTTTAAACCCCGCCCAAGTGAACTTTAAAAGGAATGCGTTATTCTTTACAACTCATTTAAGAAAAATGTCACAGTCACTTGGCGCAAATATTTTCCACCTGTCAAAAGAAATAATTTACCTATGTTTACAATACATTTGAGTGTTGCAATTATTGGATTTGCCATTATAATGCAATGTCACGGCAGTGAAACTTGTCTGGACTCGCCCTCGCCCCTCATCATCAAGTGAAAAAGCGCAGTTGTGACAAATCACCTGCCTACGTTGTTGTCAGTGACGTCATCATCATTACATTCCCTTAGCGGGTGTGGTCTCCTCGCTCTGGCTTTATGCCCAAAGCATGTGGGGTTGGCTGCGGTTCGAGCGCATTCCAAAATGGGGGAAGGCGGGACTTGGGCGTTGCCGCCCCAATCGGTGTTTGTGGGTGCGGCCCATACTGCGGTGGGGGTGTAGCGATTTACTTTGGTGGGTGGCTCGAGACTGGACTACCTGAGCAACGGAGTGAGCAAAGCGTCATTTCATTGCATTTCGGTGGGGTGTAGTAAGGTGTGTTGCGTGCATGCTGTTCACCTGTCGTCGTCAACCGACATGTCACGTCCAGTGACAACTCCCTCTTCGGACACTAGGTCAAGTGTGACATCGGTAGCCATCGTCTGCTATCTGCTGTGCCTCGTTGCATCTGTCAAGGGTAAGTTCACTTCTAATTACCTCGGACATCTCTTTTAATTAAAGTGTCTTTTTTTGTTTTTTCCCTTGTTGGTGAACAATCACACACGCCCTCGTATATATGACAAACTTGTACCACTTTTCAAACGTTGATAGATGACTTTAAAACCTTAGAAATTTGTGTCACAGAGTAATTGGCATTCAAAAAGAGTATGTGAAACCTTGGTTAAATGAACAATACTTCATATTGTGTACGTGACACTTCAAAAAGTTATTACACTGCAAGTTTTGAAACTTTCTATTGAATTTCGTGCGGGGATTGCAATGTTGCATCAACTCATTGGTTTTGCATAATAATAGACTATGTTTTGATGGTTCTATTTAACTTATAATGAAACAATGAAGCGGCAAAACATCCTATTATGATTTTGAAACAAAAGATAAATGCATGCATAATGATTATGCAAGTTTCAGTGATTTTTTTTAAATAAATACTTTTACAGTATAGTACATACATCTTCCAACATTAACAATTGACTTTTCTGTTGCTATCACCTTTCCTTTATAGCAAAACAATATTGAAAATTTGACAGAAAACCTATTAAAAGCTGCACTATAATGTGTTATTCAGCTATTTTTAAACAAAATGGAAGCACACCCTCGAAAAACAATTTAGCTGTGTTATACTATCTATTCTGAGAAGAAAAGAAAAAACAGGTTCAGTGCACACAGAAAATCATACAAATATGTGTTACATTTTTCATCATTTCTTGGAAAATTGCACTCCATAAATAATAAAGCAGTATTCAGAGCAATGCAGGGCTGCATCAGTAGTATGTAGTAAGTTTATTTTCGGCATAATGTTAATTGTATCTTTCTTCACTTGAGGCATGTGTGCTTCAATTGATGAATGACAGATTTACACCTTGACATATCAGGATAAATACTAAGTGCATGGTTTTGCAGAATAGTACATTACTTCATATATGCTAATGACTTTGCAGATGTAGACTTATGTCATGGGAATGACGCAATAGTTTAGCTGATGCCATTAATATTTTTATTTATGATGTTTAAAGAGGCAGTCCTCCAAATGAAATAGTCAAGTGGTTGCGAAAGTTTCATACCTACAACAAACAGTCATGCATGCTCACAATAGCAAAATTAAAACTCCAATAAACTAAAGCTGATAATCCTAAAATTGTATTTGTAAATCATGTGGGATAAGAAACGAAAATCTTTGAAACCTCAAGTTCCTCCCATTAGTCGGCACCAGATGGTGCAGTGAAAAGAACTAAAAGTACGAGTGAACGGAGGGGCGAGACTAACAACTTACAATGGCATTATCTTTTTCACGACCTACGTGTATTTTCATTTCTTCTCAATCGGTTGGCCAAAAAAAATGTATTCTTTGTGATGGCAAAACGTGTACTGTATAGCTATATCAGCAAACTGATCAGAGCAAACGCAAACATGCAGATTGCAATTGCTGTTGGCAGCTGTTGAATGAGATGGACGCGCCCCTCCGTTTACTCCTTCAACTTTCATTTCGAAATTCGGTTCTTCACCCGGAACATTTTTCGGTATGCCATCTGTTAACAGCTCCAGGTGAGAGGCATTTAGTGAAAACTTGTGGGTATAAATGTACTGTTTAGTAAACAATCGGATGTACGGAAGCGGTAGAAGAGGGTACAGTGACTTTATATAGGAGTAGTGGGTGCTGCAGCAGCGCCATCTGGTGCTTTGCTGCCTGTTCCATTGTGAACGGTGAGTGAGCACGTGTGGAAAATGCAGAATTCACAAGAGAAAATGGCGCAGTGTTTGAGGGTGCCGCAATAGCACAGTGGGTTTGGATGTAGTATACGAGTTGAGGCGATTGAAGTGTACTCAATGAGGCCATTGATGGTGTTCACAGTCGTGGGATCTTTGGTCCTCCACCTGCGACAGGTGCGCCCCAGTGCAGCTTTTGCAAAAAGTTTGAATGAACGTGGGGTGAGACCGGAAAGAGACCCGCCGTAACACCCACCACCCCCACCCCATCCCCTTGAAAACCGTGAAAACCCCTCTCACCCCACACAGCCTGTTGTGTCGACTTTTTCTACTTTTTTGTCCCCTCCTCCTACTTTACAAAACCCCTCCCGTTTCCGCTCGCCCCTCCCTGTTCCCTTGTTTCCCCCCACCCTACAAAACGCATTTTAAAACACTGATTTGAAAATATCATTCCAAAATATGAATTTAATACGATTTACCGGAAATACAAACAGATTTTGGTAGGACAACGTAGGAACTTTCCTAAGTTTGCCCTAAGTTTACCTCGTTAATTACAATATGCTAATAAAGTTAAAGAAAATGTCGGAATTGTAATCGAAAAAGTAACTATATGTAGCTTATTGGAATTGAACTAGTTAGCTCATAAAAAAGTATCAAAAGTGTAAACATGACCAAGAGTGACATGACTCAAGCTTGTTTGAACAAATTAAATTCTAGGGAACAAACTTTGAATGGGAAATGCAAATCAATGAGGCAACTTTGAAAGGTGATGAACTTACAAAATACACAAGGAAATGATTGCTTTTACCACTTTACTAAGTTTATATACTTGTACATTAAACTTAGTATACCCAAAAAACTTATTTTGTTCCCCACGGATTGTTTACAATTAACTTGTAAAGTGGCCAACTTAATTCGCATGTTGCACTGTAGTCGGATTGTCTGTTTGTGTCACTTTTTTGTTTGTGTCTTCTCGCAAAGGATGTGCTTATAATTTATGTGGGAAACTTGTCCGATTGTCTAATTTGACCGCGATTCAGTGGAACATAAGCAGGTGAACTTGCGCGGGTTTTACCCTTGATTCAAGGGTGGGAACATATGTATATTGTTATGCAGGAAGCTGCTTTTTTCCAACCGAGTACCAAGGAGTATACGTTGCCCAGTACCCTACCCCGGGACCTGGACCATCTGGAGGACCACCGGGCTTCTCGGAGGTGAACATCGTTGCAGATGCAATTCCAGTGTGGGGTGCTTGTCTTCGAAGGGTACCCTCACCTTCCAACTCGGTGCTGTTGAGGGACCGCACCAGGAACACTGACTGCATCAGGTGCTTCAATGTGAAACTTCGATCGCCCAACGTGCTCCAGATAAGGACTGAAGCCCTGGAGAAATGCTACACAAAAGCAGAAGCAGCAATGGCAACTTGTCCAGGAGACAAAGAACAAGATGACTCCAAGGAGATTGTCCTGTACAGTAAGTGCCATTTTTGGAACATGTCCCATAGAGTAGCTTGTAGGTCCATTAAGTTGTATATCAATAGTTTCAACCCAAGTTATTGATTAGACAATGAACAGATTTTGGAACATCATTTGGTGTCTTAATTACTATAATGGTTATACAGATGGTCCCTTAGAGAGAGAAATTTTTTTCTTGTCTCGTGCTTTCTTAAAACAACAATGTATAGGAAAAGTGTTAGTATAGTCTGTAACGTTTTCCTTGCTACAATGTTGCAACATCAGAGAATTGATAGGCCTATATATGGTACTGGTATATGTTCTTGATAAGGATATTTTTAAATTGTTCAACTAGCGGCTTCCTTTTTGAAGATGGTTATAAAATGTAGTGAAGTCATGAAAAACTTTATGACAGCCAAGAATTATCATAGTGTTTTCTGATGAGGCAATTCCTAAAAAACGAACAGTTAAAAAAAAACTATTTTTTAATACTTTTTGCAACCAATCACATGCTATGCTTGGTTTCAGCTCCGCAGCAATGCACTTTGCGTGATCAAATGCAATGAATTTCTAATAAGCCAAAATGTATGAAGCTTCGCCGTATTTCACAATTAGATTATACCAAGATTATACCCTTGATTATACTCTGATTACAATCACTTTTTTGTTTATAATAGTATCAAGAGTGGTAGTATACATATAGTATAATATAGAAATCCCAAACAATATGAATGTGTTGCATTTTTCAGGGAAACCTGGTGCAGAATCGACTCTGCAGCAGGTCTATTGTCCAATTAATGGCAGATTCAAATTTTCTTATACTTGGAACGGAGAAAACAACGAGAAGGGCCAGTGTTCGGATTCACTGTCCGAAATTGGAAACTGCCCTTACGGATTCTCGTTGTCCGCTAAGTTTCGCGGTTGCTCGTTCCCCGACAAAGGTACGCAGCACTTTACATACCTTGCTCTTAATTATAAACCAGATAAACAATGTTACCTGCGGTATTTGCAGAAGTGACTTATCAATGTTTGGGTGATTGGGACGGTCCAAACGGTGAACGCTTTTTGGCCCTACTGGACATTAAGGGTCCTCCCGCATCGCGAAGTCCTCGTTATCGCTGCGCGGTCAGTAGTATACCAAACACGAAATACATTTGCATGATTTTAATTTCACGGTATACTTGTCATGTAGATAGTAATTAAATCAAATAATTGAGTGGAAAATCTGAAAATATGATTTGTACAATAGATGTACCGAGAAGATCCAGCCACGGGTTCAGTGACGCTGTCTCTCTCGCCGGACTCCACATGTTCCTACAGATTACGCAACTCCAGTCATGGTTATGAAACATTCTCATTGACTCCAGGTATAATAAAGCCGTGTGATTGATCAAATTATATGTTTCATTTATAATTAACCATGCATCTTAATACGACAGTTGCGACTCCAAGCCTACCGGAACCACCTGCCTCATCTACGTGCCGGTTCCCCGATTGGGCCCAGGGCTCATGGCAGGACCTGGAAGTGTCAGGGGACTCCATAACGTACACTGACTCGAGAAACTTTAAGAGCTATTCTATGAGGTGTCTGGAGCAAGAGAACGGATCCAAGTTGGAGCGGTTTCGAGTGTACGCGCGCACCCAGTGGTAAGTTTCATCTTGTAAAGTTACATAGAGTCATAATGTTAACTTGAAAAATTAGTATAATAGTGTATTGTAAGTAGAAATGAAAGATGCAGACACAAGTGAAGGTTATTTACGTATTTTATTATTGGTGATTTTGCAGCGGCGACGAGACTTACAACTGCATACTTTTGACTCGCCGAGGAAGATTGGTGCTCGAGTTTCAGATGGGTGAGTGGCGAATAGAAGAAATAGCGATGACGTTGCCTTTCTGCGTAAAATTCACTGTAAAAACGTGCCAACTTTTTCGATGAGGGCGAATTACACCGCAATTTACTCCCCGCCAACCTTCTAGTGCGACTCTCACTTTGGTCTGTTGGTGGTGGAAATAATTGGGTGCGGTTCAACGGTGCAGAAACATTTCGCTCTCGTTCACTCCATAAGAAAAGACCAAATTGGCCGTCATTACAAAAAGTAACATTTGCAATTTAAAGAACATAACTTACAAGAAAAAATCTCTTCATTCCTTAGGCATGTATCCGTCGCTTCGCTACAACGACAGCCTTTGCGGCGATGAACAGTTCAGCCCCCGAACTTGGATCACCCAAGGAAGTGAGTTGACAATTATATACGTATAAGAACCACGTACACAACACTTGATTTCGAACAAAAAATACGAACACCATTTTGCAAATTCATGTAAAGACCTATACAGGGTTTTTCGGCTCGTAGCGCTCTCAATGCAATTCGTTCTGCTTATTTATACCAAGAGTTTATACTGAGAACTTAGAACAAGTTGGAAACAAATGGACAATTCCAGGGACAATGTACTATAAAGTCAACAGAGCTGCAATTTTTATTTCATTTTGTTTTACCGCTTTTACTTTTGGTTTTATGTACAAAAACTTTGCGTCAGGGAACCGCGGTCTTTGGCTGCCAGTTTCAATGGAATAACTAACATAGTATATGAACTCTGCTTTTTGCGGTGATGACCTCAACATGACACATAATTGTAACATACTTTGTTCACATTGCTCTGTCACATGACAAAGTGAATAAAGGATAAATTAAAAGGAAATGTACGTCATGTGGATCGAAACGAACCGGATTTTGTGGGACGTTGCAGCTGAATTAAACTGTATTTCAGTTATATAATATTTATTGAAAACAGAAATACAGGATATCCTTATATATTAACAACTGCCCAGTATTAATTTCGATATATTAATTCTCTTCTATTTTTTTTGTTTTGTTTTCAAACAAAGCAGTGAAGTCTTCGGATGAGAGTCCTTGCCCGATAGCCGGGGATTACTCCGGAGTGATTCCGGACACAACGGGTTTATGCGCCAAATTGAGATCGAACTGTGCCAATCCGGATCGAATGTTCTACAGTGTGAGCAACTGCGCCAACCGCTCCGAAGTGTACGAAGGTGAAGATGGATTGCTTTCATTATTCTCTTTTCTCCTTGTGTACGAGTTTTTCACGCGATCGCTATTATAATACTCGGAGGTGTTTAGCCTGGTGGCGTTCGAAGCGGATGCGGTGTTTTTCGGGGTTTTTTGGTGATTTTCGCGATTACAGGCGCGGAACTGCAGGAAGTGTGCTCCTCTGATGGCTGTCGGTGCGTGAAGGCGAAAGAGGCGAAAACGTGTGCTCCGAGCAAAGAGTGTCTCAAATCCCATCCCACCCCCTAACAAACTTTCTTTTCAATGTTTTTCACTGCTTATTTTTTCTTTTCTTTTGTGTCTCGTCTTTTTGTTGGCGGCGTCAACAGAGCGAGAGTACAAGTGTCTTGGCGAGTGGAAGGAGGAGGGAGTGATGTACGCCTACACCAGGAGGCTCGACCTGCCCCAGTACCAGTGTTTTGTAAGTAATTGCTACATATTAAAGTATACTTTCCACCCTATCTGTTCGTTTATTTCAATTAAATTTATACATGAGATATATGAAGTTGCATATGGAAACTGGTATATAAACGTATGCTTACGATATCCGGCTCATGTATATATGAATATTTTAAATGTCCACCACAGAATATCTGCAACATTTATTCATTTATATTGTGTTGCGTGACAATATACAGGGTGATGCAAAAGTCTGTACCCAAACCACGGTAAACTTAGCTCTGCAGGGGAAAGGTGGCTCGCCCCTGAACAATAGACTTATATGATTTCATCTTCAAGGTCATCCGTGTTCCAATTTTTCAACCGTGCAAGATAGGGCACAATTTCAAATTATTCGCATGAAAAGCGCATCTGATTTAATTAATAAAAATTACTTTCAGAAAGATTGTTGTAAACCGTATGAAAGTAATTTTGGAAATGTGGGGCTCCAAGATGAATACTGTGCGCTGCAGTGAAGTGACACCTCGTTAACTGATACAGTTAGCAGGTTGCAACTGCAACTTGCAGGGTTATTTTCATACATGAGAAGCAGTCCACTTATTTAAAACCCTTCGTAAACGAGGAGTCGCTTCATTGCAGCGCACAGCTTTCAACATTTTGCGCAATCCCCCCGTAGGACTTCCTATTCAATCGTGAAAACTGTACAAAGCTATAATCACTTACCGTTTTAAAGTTAGTTGCAATAGCTACATAATTTTGTCTCACCCTGTATACAGGGTGATGGAGGCATAAGTGTACGCCTATGTTTAATAAATATGTAAAACTTTGGCATGCATAATACAACTTTCCAATTGAAATAACCTTGAAGTTTAGGCTCAAGGTCACTTGAGATATGCTCTTTCTGAATCTTCGTATGTTACATAATATTTACACTTGACATTATTAGTATTATAACTGCAACCGTTTGAAAGATATTTCATAGGAACAGAATTATATATGCCTCACTCTGGATATTTGTTTTATAATATTCATTGAGTTATATTGATATGATTTGCCATGTACATATTTCCAAAAAAAAATTGTTTTGAAAAGTTGGCTGACATTTTGTTTTACTTACAGGCAAATAACAATTAAATAAACCCGATCATTACAAATTATTCCAAGTAATGTAATAAAAATGCTAGTGAAAGATAGTATTTTCTTGGTATTTATATTGTTGTATGGCAACTTGCTGGATTTAGTTATGCTGCATCTGTGAAAGCAATACAATTTAAATGATGGCTCAAACTTTAGTAGGTCTGGTTTTTTGTGAGGTAGTTACTGAGGTAATAAAACGTTTCGTTTGACATTGACATTGACAGGTGGGCCAGATAGTGAGTGCCACAGACGTGTTCATCAAGGAAGCTGGTGACAATTGTGTGCGTGGAATAGATCCACTCAGCTTTGGAATGAAGATGACCAAGCAAGGTCTGTTGTTTAGCTTCATATCCTGCGGCCAATTCTGCATATCTGCAAACAAATCACATTCTTTGTATATATTTTTTCTTATCTGTATCTGTAATAATCTGCAAACAGCAAGTGGAGAGAACTGCGAGCCAAAGGCTTTTGCAGACATGCCGGTGTCCTTCTCTGCCACAACATTTGGTCCAAGACACCCTGAGGACCGCGAATCGTTGCGACCAATCACACCACCTTCCAATCACCTTCGTCCATCTACAACGTCAAGATCATGGCGGATCGTTACATGTGAGCAGCTTTTTATATTCACATTCCTTTTGTTGTTTGTGAGGGAAAAAAGTCATCGAATTCATGGAATTCTTCTCCCAACGTAGAGGAGAGTGTCTTGTTTGATTTAAACAGAGTCACTAAATTGCTCTGCAAAGTAATTTTGTATTCAAATTTATGTCTTCCATTTCTTTCTGAAATTTGTCCACTTTTCTTATCACTTATTGATTTTACTATCGCCCCAACAAGAGTGGTAACATGACAGGCGGAAATTGAACATGGTACCGGAAGAGGACCATGATTTCAGAGTTGTGGGTGGAAAAGTTTGTAACAAGGGTTCGATGACTTTTGTTGAGAAGCATATGCGATATACCAAAGTTGACATTTCTGACTGGTTTGTTGTGTTTCACTTTTTCTTAAAGCCGAACCTGAAAGGAAGACCAGGACATCGGCAGCCGTTGCCCACGTTTTCCAGCCTATTTTACTCGCGGTGTCATTGCTACTTCTCCGTTCGTGTACATAAAGTCGGTGCTTACTCGTCTTGATATAAAAAACAGGTAAATATTTTATTGGTGTATCTCCTGTGCAGACTGCTAAAACAACTGGGAAAAAGTCATGCTGGGTTGTACGTTTCCAATGTATTTATTATCGTCATTGTCATCATATTGGATGACCTCGTTCACAAAATGTTCCTTGTTCTGAAGTCTGTATTCGTAGATAAAGAATTGAAATATGCCTTCCAGAAAGGCAGTTGTATGGCTTTTTAAAAATAAATTAACACCTTTTAATACATACGTATTGGATTCGATTTGACGAATTGAAAAAAAAAATACAGCTTGTATAAAAAAGTATTTATTTAAAATTCTTTCTCTTTTGCAATTTGAACTGAACTTTGACCACCATTTCCATATATAATTAGTATGATGAAACAAATGCAAGCTGAAGGATTAAAATAGAAACAGCCTGTAAATGTCACCGGACAGGTTTATAAATAGGAACTTTGTACCCTTGAAGGCCGTGTAATTTCTTAAATGGGTATAAATAGACTGCAATCCTTCATGAAAATTCATTCTAGTTATAGTGGCTTGAAAGGTAACTCCTGTATTTTATCCTACTTTATTACTATTAGATGCGAGTATATGAACTGTCATTTGAAGTTTTGTTTGGATGTTTGTTACGTAATGCTTATCATAGTACAGCATTCATTCTTGATAGTACTTGCAGCTTGCGTTGGAGGTTTCTAGTACGAATATATAAATTTATTCATTTTTTTTCCTTCCAGCTCTCGGTTTATTTGCATTAATTATCTTTCATTGAAAACATTTTATAACGTTTATATTTCCATCACCAATGTGAAAAAACATGGCATTTCAAGGAAATTCACTAGAATATTATGTGAATAAAACAGGAATTCAATCGTGAACATCCAACAAAACAGTAAATGAATAAAGTTTAATTGCGAATTTCCATTACAAGTTCGGATTTTTAAGAAGCGCTATACAACAATGTTTATTTGGTATTTTTTACTACTGTCGTCACGATTAACTTAAAACGCTTTAAAATTGCAGCCATCTTCCACGGTTCATCATGCAAGTATGAAGGTAATAACATAATAATGCGGACATTTCCAGTACATTGTGTTGGGATGGAAAGAACTGTACATATTCCAGTAACGATTATGGAAGGAGAATGCTGAATAACAACTCTTGCGAATACTTACTCCACTTTTTTTGCACAAATAGCTTTGAACACCGTTTTTTGAAAGAAGTGATTTGTCTGTCCCCTGTGGGGGGCAAAAAATGAAAGGAAGAAAAAACGCCCACAATTATTTAGGGTGTATCTGCTGTTCATCTCTTTACTCATGTTTGGAAACCATCAAAGTTGAAGCTGCAAGGTATAGGGTGGGCGAGCGTGGGTGTGGTCAACCTCGCCTGGTGACCCGGATGACTACGTCAAGGTCACACGCAATGTTATTAATCACGTAACGTGGCTGGAAATTGTCTTGCGCTCTTTTCAGATTGGTGAATTCTACATCAAAAGTCTGCCAATAATCCTCCTATTCAGATCGTTCATTGTCGTTTCGTGATGTAATTTTTTCTCAGCTGTTGCCGGCTGGGAAATAGGAGGAAGGTGTGGTGGCAGTAGGTGGTGTCACTGGTGATATGAGGGCCCTTGGAAGTCGAGGCCCTTCCGCTGTGGAACCTGTAGGAGGGGCCCTTGTGTTGGCTGCACTGGCGGTGATGATGGGACTTTGAGAACTCCTTCGAGGTGCAGGCTGAAGGTACATAGGATCCAGGCCGGTCGAAACTGGAACTTTCCTTTATAGAAATGTTGGCAAATTAGAATGAAATTTTGAAGACATTCTTAATACCGATTATGAACAATATTGTCCATTATCGCTGCATCAAGTTCCATATAAATTCAATCATTGCACGTACCCATCACCAGTGTTTTCCGTGCGTATTGGAGGTGGTTTATGTGGAACCCACTGTACAGCATTTGGACTGTAGCGAACCTGCAAAAGAGAAAGAATTCCAAAAGTCTTCATTCATCTCAATTTAAATTTTGACAAATTCCTTACCTGTGTTGTCTTGGGTGGTCGAGGTACTGCTCCTGCTGCTGCACCAACTTGCGCAGTTATCGAACCAAGAATTGGAGAAGTGTTTTGGAAGTTGCTTCGTGGAATACCAGATGTATACTGGATGCGGATGAAATCAAGTTATTAGAAAATTCTGATCAGTTACGGTAAGAGATTTCACGTATGTACATCAAAGGGACGAGGTGCAACTGCGGCCGCCGCCATTGCATCTTTTCTACTTGTCTCTGCCTGGTTCAGTTGTTTGTTGAGCCAGTTAATAACTGCAAATATTTCCCTTGCAATTTCAACCAAATTATTGTATATCAGTTTAGTTTTACCATTCTCGTTTGTTTTTATGACACGCTCGCTCTCCTCCAGGTTCAACTTTGACGCTTCCAGATCACGTTTTATGGTGGCCATCTGGATAAGAACATGCATTGTTTTGAAATAGGGAATAATAATATAATATAAATGTCCAGGAAAAGAACAAGGTCTAGCCTCCACATCCTTTGATCGCCCTTCTTCCAGTCTTGCAGCAACTTCTTTCGACAGTCTGCCAATTTCTTCGTCCTTTTCAGCTATCACCTTCTCCTGTTCGGAAGTGATCCTGTTGCGAACTTTGAGCTGTGGGGCATCCAGAAACGGTTACCACCCTTTGTACGTTAATCAAATAGTTTAAAAGAGCGATTCCAAGAAGTTACTCAACCTTAGCTTGCTGACTGCGGACTTCCATTTGCAGTTTTCGGATGATTTCGTTGGCCTTCTGGAGCTCTTCAGAGAGGGTCTTTACAGCTGCTTCTCGCTTCACAATGATCTGCTGTCTTTGCTGGTTTTCCTCCTCGAGTCGTTGCTGTTCAACACAGAAATGCACACCATGAAGATGCAATGTTCAAACGAGGTATTGTGGTATTTTACTTTTTGCTCTTGTAACCGGTCGACGACATTTTGTTGTTTTAGTGCTGTCTGTTCTTTAGTACGCAGTTCTTGTTCGGCTAGTGCTGCTTGTGTTTTGAGTTGTGAATATGCTGTTTCGGACTCCCTCGCTTTTGCATCAAGAGCTGAATTGTCCTGACGCAGCCTGGAATTCTGCTGCTTCTCCGTTCTCAGTTCCACGGTACACACTTCCAGCTGAGACCTTAACTCTTGCAGCTCCTTAAAGAAATACGTAAGTTTCTCACACATCCAACAGTCCGTCTTCACACACAACTGACTTTATTTTGGGATTCCAAAGTAGCAATGCGACATTCCAGCTGTGCCACTATTCTTTTATGGTTGTATTCAGTTTCCCGGGATTCTTTTTCATGTCGGTACTGAAGTTCGCTACTTGCCTGCGTGTTTCAATGATTACAATGTGCACATTTTCATAAGGGAGCATGATACATATACCTTTACGTACTTTAAGAGACTGCTCTTTTTCAATCGACATTTCTTGCAAAAGTCTGCTTTGCAAACGTTCCACCTGATCTGAACTCTCCTTGCGTATCTTGTCAAGTTCGTACTTAGCTGCTGCAAATCGCTCTTGATTGACCCGAAGGTCGGTTTCTGTGGTTTTTAATTGGCATTCCAAACGCTCCTTTTGCAGCTGTGGGAACGATTCTAATAAGTTTATAACTACAATGTACATGGTATTTTTATTCACTTATTTATTGTTTTGCCTTTAGAGACTTGTTACAACCAGCCAGGTACGACTTGACATCTGAATCTGAGCCTGCACTGAAATGAAGGGACAAGTGTACAAGATGCTTGAATGGATTCGTTTCCACAATGTCCAAAACAGCTGGTGATGAAGAAGACACAGCGAGGCACAAGAGGAACCTGGAAAACCCACATTTTTAAATACACGGTAACAAATCTTGGCATTTTCCAATATGATACCTTGGTGTATCTTTTGATTCCTCCAGTCTGCATTGTTCTAATAAATTAACAAACTTCTGCGGGAAAGCGGCAAAATCCACCAATAGCCCTTGCTGTGATTTTAATCTGTTAAAAACATGACAATTGTTGATGTACCTATTGTATTCCACAGGTGTGCAGCAGTTTCTTACATTTGAAAATCCTCCTCCACTATCTTCAATGTGAGCAAAAAGAAGAGATCATTGTCGTCCGTCAAACGGATAAGCAGTGCCTGAAATTTAAGGTTGGAGACGTGTATGTGCAAGGTTCTTGCTTGTAATGTTTAGGTGTGCAATACTTTATTGCTTGGCTGATGCCTTTAACCAGCGAATCCCGTAATCATATGCAACTAAATTGCGAATATACCTGTCTGAATAGGGCACCAACTGCTTGCTGAACTTCAACGTGAACGGTGATTTCGGCGTTCCTTAAGGTAGAAAGATTGATAAACACTTATTAGAGATACTCTCTATTTAGATTTTATCAAGATTTTACAATGTTTGTACCGTTCTTGCTTTCCTGGACCGCGTAAAACGGTGCGCAACTTTCGAAAATAGATCTTGTCCGAGTTGCTATTGCCATCGTTTTGCTCCAGTTCAGTCATTGTTTCTAGCAATGAATGCAGCTCAACTCCATTGTTTACTCTCTAAATTGACGGTTCCTCTTTTCCATATTATTTAGAAGTTCAAGTTGAGCGCCAAAGCCGATGAAGAAATTTGATGTTGTCAACGGAGACCAAACAAACTGCATTTGAAAGTCTTCACAAATCGTGCAATTCGGCTGCAACGTCCCTTACGCAGATTATGACGTCACGGCTATGTTTTATTGGTGGATGAGAACACTGATCCAGTCGTGGTTCGATGGAATAACTCGGATGACGTCATAATGTAAGTACAGTTCTTCATGTATTAACAAGCAAGGTTACAAGCAAGGAGTGTTGCGTGAATGTCATGGTGTTTGATAGTATCGCTTCAGAAGATGTTTACATTGAGTAAGCTTGCTTCGAATGAATAAAATCGACAATTTGTACTGGATGATTGCAGAACGTAATTAGGAAAAAACAACTTTAAATGAAATGAATGGCAAACATTTGGAAACGTGCGTGACGGCGTGACGTCATTTTTGGTCGATGTTGCGAAGTTGCAAACAACAAGCATGGCGGACGGTTTTGGGGAAGATATTTTTGAAGTTTTCGAAGGTTCGCCGTCAACAACCGATAGTAATACGACGAAACGCAATAGTAAGAAGAAAAATGAAGAGCCATCTACCAGTGGGAACGCTTCTTTAAGGTTTTATAGTCATTTTTGCTTGCGGTTAGCGATAATGGAACACGTTTATTTAGGCCTAACGCGTGTTTTGTTTTATTGCTCCCGAACAGTGCAGCAGAATTGATTCAAACAATTACTGCAGGGAAACGAAGCTTTGATGAAGAAGAAACTGAAGAATCGACTAAGAAGTTAAAAGACGAGTCGGCTTTATTAGGAGATCTCAAGTAAGTTCATTTTGAATCTCAGGTTTAATTCCTAATTTGTGCCTATACAAATTTCTAATATCGATCATATATAGCTTGGATAATTATCTCCCTCGTATCCAAATCCACACCGTTGACACAGTTGAAGCTTGTACACATGAAGTGAGTATTTTGAAAGGTAAATGATACAGCATACTCCTTCGTATATACTAATTATATTTGTTTCTTTTCAAGGTTGCAGTGCCGCACGATGCTGAATATGTCCAATTGTCCTCGAGTCAAGCTAAACCGGCTAAAGAATATTCTTTCATTTTGGACCCCTTCCAGAAGGAAGCAATTCTGTGCCTGGAAAACTACCAATCTGTTCTGGTGTCAGCTCACACTTCTGCAGGCAAAACTGTAGTTGCAGAGTAAATGACCACACTTGCATGCATTTTTTGTTCAGTGCAATATGTGTCCTGGTTTTAAAGTCCTGCTTTCACTTGCAGGTATGCCATTGCCATGTCTTTGAGAGATAAACAGCGAGTGATTTACACCACGCCGATCAAAGCACTCAGTAATCAGAAGTACCGGGAACTTTATGAGGAGTTTAAAGATGTTGGGCTTATGACTGGTGATGTTACCATAAATAACACCGCCAGTTGTCTCATTATGACTACCGAGGTACGGCATTGTGTAACGGTTTATTAGGTCTAGACAGCTGGTATATGATGCATGTGTTCTGTAGATTCTGCGCAGCATGCTGTACAGAGGGTCTGAAGTGATGCGGGAAGTTGGTTGGGTGATATTTGACGAGATCCATTATATGAGGGACAAATGTAAGTACACTGAAGTGTAATAATTTTATTTTAGTGCAGTATCATTTGACACATTATGTTGCAATTTTATTACTCTGGTTTTTAGCACGTGGTGTGGTTTGGGAAGAAACAATCATTCTGTTGCCGGACAATGTACACTATGTGTTTTTGTCGGCAACTATTCCCAATGCTCGACAATTTGCAGAATGGATTTGTCACTTGCACAAGCAACAGTGCCATGTGGTTTATACAGATTACAGGCCGGTTCCTCTGCAGCATTACATTTTCCCAGCTGGAGGTGACGGTCTTCATCTTGTGGTTGACGAAGGAGTGCGTTTGACATCAAGTTTAATCTTTTTGTAGCTAAATTTCGTTTTCAAGTATAGCGTTGAAATGTTTTCACTTGGTTTTCCAGGGAAATTTCAAGGAAGATAATTTTAATACTGCCATGGGTGTTCTCCAAAATAGTGGCGATGCGGCAAAAGGTGACCAGAAAGGAAGACGGGGCGGTCCTAAAGGTAATAGTGTTGAAACTGTTTTTGTTCATTAAACTAAAGAAGCTCTGTCAGGTATAACGTGTGTTGATCATGATACAGGTGGCGAATCGAATTGCTTCAAAATTGTGAAAATGATAATGGAGCGTAATTTTGCTCCTGTTATTGTATTCAGCTTCAGCAAGAAAGATTGCGAGGCTTACGCACTGCAGATGGCGAAATTGGACTTCAATACCAGTACTAATTAAAATAATTGCAATTATACCCATAACATTTGCTTAATTTTTGTTTCATTTAACAGCTGAGGAGAAGGGAATGGTTGAAGAAGTTTTTAATAATGCAATGGATGTTCTATCTGACGAAGACAAACAACTTCCACAGGTTCATTTCAATGTGAACTGGAATTAACTTTGCCAGCAATATAATAATTTGTGATATTTAATGACAGGTTGTTCATGTGTTGCCTCTTTTGAAAAGGGGCATTGGTGTTCATCACTCTGGTTTGTTGCCAATCCTAAAAGAAACAATTGAAATCTTATTTTCTGAAGGATTGATCAAAGTAAGATCATTCATTGGCATGTTAATTCATATTTTTTTTACTTAGAGTGCATTATAATGTTTTTCCTTGTTCAGGCCCTTTTTGCCACGGAAACTTTCTCCATGGGTCTAAACATGCCTGCGAGAACTGTTCTTTTCACGAATGTTCGTAAGTATGATGGGAAAGATTACAGATGGGTAAGTTTTCATTATGTCCTGCTGTGTGTAGAAATAAATGTGATTGATAAATGCTTTGTGTACAGATTACATCCGGAGAGTATATTCAAATGAGTGGGCGTGCTGGTCGAAGAGGAATAGATGAAAGGGGTATTGTAATACTCATGATGGATGAAAAAATGAGTCCTGCCATTGGTAGAAATTTGGTCAAGGTAACTTCAAGTGCACGTTTTATACTCAAGATTTTAGGTATTTTTGTGATTGTGAAGCTATACTGTTGAAATTTGTTGGGTTTCCAGGGACAAGCGGATCCAATCAACAGTGCCTTTCATCTGACTTACAACATGGTTTTGAATTTGCTTCGAGTTGAAGAAGTGAATCCAGAGTATATGCTTGAACGTTCCTTCTATCAATTCCAAAACTATGCGGCAATTCCGGATCTATACAAAAGTAATTGTTTCTATCTGTACACAAATGTAATTTAACTTTAAGTGATCATATTACTAATTGTGTGTTATATAGAGTTGAAGACGCTTCAAGAAGAATATGATGCTTTGACTGTTACCAAAGAGACTGATGTGGCATCGTACTACAAGATACAACAGCAACTGAATTTATTATCCAAAGAATTTCAAGCTTTCATCAATAAACCACAATACATTGTTCCATTCTTGCAGCCAGGAAGGCTTGTCCAGGTAATCGTTGTGTAGAAGATACATTTTGAAAATTTCTCAAATAACCAAATCTCATTACAGTGCTATGATTTGTATTGGTGGATTTTAAAACGATGTGCATTTTTGCAGATTAAAAATGGAGATGATGATTTTGGATGGGGATTGGTGATAAACTTCCGCAAAAGTAGAGCAAATGATACTTTAGAATCAACATATACAGTTGAAGTGTTATTACATCTTCGTGAGGACACTGCAAAAAGCAAAGATACGTCCACAATTAAACCTTGTTTGCCAGGAGAAAAAGGCGAAATGCAGGTTGGTAATCAATTTGTTAATGCACTGTGACTTTCAATTAACGTGGCATTTTGTTTTACAGGTCGTTCCAGTTGCGTTGCACCTGATTGTGCAAATCAGCACCGTAAGGTTATATTATCCGCAAGACTTGAGGCCTTTGGATAATAGGAGAAGTGTTCTCAAGTCGATTCAGGTTTGATAAAGTGTTACACAGAATGTGCTGCTGGGTTCTAGATTCTGAATTTTAAATATTTGATAGGAAGTGCATAAAAGATTCCCAAAAGGTGTCCCTCTGCTTGATCCGATTGAAGACATGAGTATCAAAGACAAGGCGTTCAAAGAAATCGTCCGGAAGGTCGAAGCGTTGGAACATCGTCTTTATTCACATCCAATGCATAAAGATCCCCAGTTGGATGTACTTGTTGCAGCTTACAGCAAAAAGATGCAGGTAAATTGTATAGTTGACTGGATTCACTCGCGTGCTCGTACTAAAGTCAGATTTTACAATTCGATGTATTTACTTTGCAGGCTTCAAATGCAGTGAAAGGAGCACGCAGTGAAATGAGAAAGGCGCAATCTTTAGTGCAAATGGACGAGTTGAAATGCCGTAAGAGAGTGTTACGTCGTTTAGGGTACTGCACAGCTGCTGATGTGATTGAGCTCAAAGGACGTGTGGCTTGCGAAGTCAGTAGGTGAGGAATTTTTGGTTTGTTTGAAAATCTCATTTTGTTCAGCAGTTCTCTTATTTGAGTTTATATACGCAGTGGAGACGAGTTGCTCATTACAGAAATGCTTTTCAATGGAGTATTTAATGACTTAAGTGTGCAGCAAGCTGTTGCATTGCTCTCGTGTTTGGTGTTTGAGGAGAAATCGAACGAGATGGCCGCTTTGACCGATGAGCTAGGTGGTCCATTGCGCCAGATGCAGGTATGATCCTAGGAAATAAATGATCCAGTGATAAGTTGGTACACTTGTATTACACAGTGGGATATGATTGTAGGAAATGGCGCGAAGAATTGCAAAAGTGAGCATCGAGTGCAAACTGGATATGCAAGAGGATGCGTACGTTGAAACGTTTCGTCCAAACCTGATGGATGTAATTCATGCATGGTGCAATGGTGTTACATTTGCTCAAGTGTGCAAGATGACTGATGTGTATGAAGGTAAAATATACATTTTATCCAAATGCTTTGTAGTTTATACTTTTCATTTTTCAATTAACTTAATTTCTGTGACTAGAATAATGTATACTGATCGAATTTAATGCAAATTTGTCACAAGATAACATTTGAATATTCTAAAAGATTATCCCAAGGCAATGTGCAGAATGGAAACCAATAACAGTGATGAAATCGAATCTAATCTTTGCTCTCAGTTTTACGATTATTAAAAAGTCTGTATTTTTGATAGCACCATCAACCTTAAGTCGTTTCAATGTTCATAAATTTCACGATCGTTTAATACAGCAATCTCGTTTTGGTATCGTAGGGAGCATCATTAGGTGTTTACGGCGGCTGGAAGAGTTACTTAGGCAAATGGGACAAGCTGCAAAAGCTATTGGAAACACGGAGCTGGAAAATAAGTTTGCGGAAGGTACGCTTGTATTTCTTACTGCAACATATTTTAATGTGCCCAAGGTTTCAGTAGTTTTAGGGTTCCCTAAACAAAAATTATGGTTTTCTTTATTCGTACTAGGTATCAAGCGGATAAAGCGTGACATTGTCTTTGCTGCTAGTTTGTATCTCTGAGAGAAGTGTACACTTCATTTTGACGAAGGACAACCTAAAATGGACCAGTTACTGCAGGAGTTCTTGTACAGTGAAAAAGGATGACAGTGGTACTGTTATTGGGCAATATCCATAGAAGAACGTCAGTGCTGCAGATATAACAATATGTTATATAAATGGAGGTAACGGGGTAGAAAAATTCAATTGAACTGCTTGCATGTCTCGGCAGTTGCAATTGGGAATGGATTTGCATCTGGGTTTTTATCAAGCATTAGAGATAATTTTTTCACATTGCACCTGTATGTTGTCACATTATGCAATATTCTTTGTACATTATTTTTTCCCTGTTTGAGGCAAATGTCAACTTTGGCAAAACAAGTGAAAGTGTGAACCTTTTTTCAAAATCCCAATAAAGAAAACCCAAAACATTTAATTTAGAAATATAGTTTTTTTTAATTGCATTTGTGATCAACTGCTGCAAAACGTTGATGATTGTGGCAGTCGCTTCATCTCAGCAGTTCTTATCCTAGGACAACATACTCGTTATAAATATTACTGTCTGTAGATTAAGTCTGGGTTTACATCTGTGCAATGTCTCTGTGTATTTAACCAAACATTAGCAGACTTCATACTAAAAACATGTTTCCCTCGTTATCCGTGATTATCGATCCGTTTGGGTCACCATACTGAGAGATATTTCTAAAAGTCTCGGATGTAAACCTAGTGTAATAATAATGTTCATTACAAAACTGCTGCAATTTTTTTCTAGGCAGGTACATATGTACTTAGTATATTGATAAATGATTGTTAATTTAAATTATGACAACAACCTTATATTTTCTGTTGGTTATATACCATTGGTATATTTTATAGTACCTACATCTTATAGATTAAGTAAGTTCATACGCAGAAATTACTTGGAAGCATTTTACCCATGATGGTTCCTGAGTAGTATGCTAATCCGCAAATTTGAATTGATGGGTAGAACTGTAAAATTAGCATGCTACTGAAGAACATCATGTGACCAAATTGGGTTTTCTACAAATGAAATCCCATATTGAAACGAGTCAATTTCATAAAATGTTCTTCCTTCCATGTTTCCCTCGCCATTTTTTTAATTTTCTCCTTGATACAGTCTTGCTCAAGTGGCTTAACAGTATCTCTCAGTTCCATAAGAGAGTTATCCTCTAGTCTCTTTTTCAAATAACGTAATCTCATTCGAAACTGATACCCAGCTGCCTGAACGCACCATTTTGTTTTGCCCATTCTTGCCTGAGCGAAAGAAACAAAACGGGCTTTTAAGAAACAACCGTTTAAATATTATGGCATTTTAACGAATGCGGTTCGTAGCAAGGGAAACAACCGGAAATTAAACTGCAGTCTTCGGATGAGACTGCGTTGTGAGACAGTGCGGTGCGATGCGCATACGAGTCAAAGTGAGCACCACATCACACAGACACGGAGTACAGACAGAATGAGAGAGAAGGAGTGGGGGGACTAGGACTGGAGTACAAACGATCGGTGGGTCGATCGATGACCCCCTTGGGCGCCCACCGATCGATGGACGAGCTGAGCGGATGTCGGAGTAGTTGTGCGCGGACTCAAGCTCAACCTCTCCGTCAAAGAACGCTTTCATCCTGCTCCGGCAGCAAAGGATACGCCCTGTAGACATTGGTTTTTCTTTTCCAGTTCACTGGCGGATGGATACCATGGTGGCGCAACAGTGAAACCTTGCCATCTTTGCCCGGTTGCCGGCTTCTCTTTTCTCCGCTGACCGTCTCTCGCACTCCTGAACAAGCCGTGCCTTTTGGGTTGCCGCACCGTCATGGCGAACGGAGGAAGAGGAGGAGCCGGTCACATCTGCGGCTCGAAGGCCTCCCACCGAGGACAGTGGGAACTGGAAAACAACGGTATTTTACTGAAAGCACCCCTGCATTAAGTGTGCGCGAGAAGAACCACCGGTAGTGTCCGTATTTTGAGCAAGAGGATCTACGGACCGTGGCTCGTGCTCAGGTAATAAATGCTGGAACGAAATGTACACTGTACCGTTGGTTCTTGTGCATATTTTGCTGTTATTGTAGCCTGTGTGTATTCCAGATCCCCCTCAAAGTCCTCAGACGCTGTTCTTTTATGTTTTGTCATTAATGTGGGTTTAAATAGCACGGCTAGCCGAAAGGCATTTTGGAAGCATTGGCCTGTGTGTGTGTTATATGTTGTGATCAAGGAATGGGATTGCAGTTGGGAGGCTTTTATGTGTGGTCATTGAAAATGTGGGCCATATAAATAGGAGGTCGACGCTCGCCGAGTGTTGTATGCGTGATGGCAATGAGGACCGTTAACGCAGGTTGTCTATTTTATAGGCCCTGCTGTGCATACAGTACGTTTGTCTGCTCATAACTCGGCATATCGATTATGCTGACGTGTTTTGACAGAAGGAAGTAAGCGACATTTCTGGTCTGAAATGTGCAGTGGACATTTTTTTTTAGACAGGTGGTACATGCGCAAAACAATGCACCAGCACGTCTGTCAAATGTGGTTTTTGTTGTGTGTGATTTCCACTTTACTGACAGAGTCAGGAAATTTGGTTTAAAAAAGTGTGTGAAAATGAGCCATTTTATCCCCACATATAAAGCCTGCATTTAATAGTTTTTAGTCTGTTACTTTTGTGCGAGCACATTTTCATTCATTTCAGTGAATACTAAGTAAAGAATATCCACTTTGTCACTTGAATTAATTTGAAAGTTGTACAAATCTTGCAATTTTAAGACGAAATGTGATGGAAATGTTGGGAGTTATCGAAGAAAGTAGGGGATGTTTTTATAAATTTATTGATACGCCCCGTTCTCTTTTTTGGTTTCAGAAGCAAAAACCCAATCTTGCGTTATCGTGTCGGTTTTTGACAATGTTGGAACACTGCAGTGCGGCTGAGGAAGTAAAAGTGATGGAGCAGATCTGGAAGAAACCGAGAATCTGACTCCGCGCCGAAGCCCTGCCTGGCTTCTGACGTGTTTTACGCAGAACCCCCCAAGTGAGAAGGCAAAATGCATATTTGATTATTTTTTTGTAAGATTAAGGCCAGTGTATATAGCATCCATCTTGAGAGCGTGTGGGCCGGTGTGTCGGTTGTGGTGCAGTTGGAATCGGTGGTTGCGTGGCTCTTTTTGGCGTTGACGGTTCGCAAGGAGGCGGAGGTGGCGATCAGCTCTCTCGCTCTCTCCGGCTCATCGGTAATCGATGAGGGTTCACGGGCCTCTGAGGCTCACGTGCGCCTCTACAGTCGATCGATTGAGCACGACTCCACCCCGGCCACCGATCGATTATTACCCGACTGTGACGTCACCGGCGCCGGCGCCTCGGAGTCTGCATGCCAGACTCATATAGCACTGGAGTTGAGTCAGCATCGGTCTCGGTACTTCCCGGTATCGATCTTGCGCTGCGCCTTCTCTGTTGCAGGCTCATCCATCCAGTAGGCGCCGTGGTGGACCAATCCGCAGGCCTTGGTGCCCTGATGCCGCACGTGCTCGGCGTGCGCCCCCGCGGCCCACATGCACGCCCCGCATCGGAACCGCCGCCTGCGATCCAAAGCTCGCCACCTCGTCTTCAGCATGCTATGTTGCGGCAGAAGAAAGGTAACTATGGCATATTACTTAGTGGCTAAGTCGATGTAACAGTATTACGTGATGCTCAATTCATGAATCTCGTATCGAGTTGGTTGTCAAGAGGGAAAATGATGTCCAAATCTAAAAGCTTTTCGCTGAAGGTTTTGAACAGACCCAATTCATTGAGCTGCTTTGCCATCCACTGATGAAAATTGTGAACGTTTGCCTGTACTGTTCAGTGGGAATTTTAAGAGAATTTGTGGGTTTTCTAACTTCTGTCGAATACTAATGTGATTTAAAAGTACTTAGAATGTACAGAGAATTAGAAGTGTGTGGCAATGTCCAACTGTCTAATGTAACAGTTTCATTATCGGCGAAGCATATCTAGTTGGAGTTTTGAGTATTTAAAGCTTTTACTATGTTATATTGTGTCTTTAATCGTAGTTTTGTGTTTAATAATACAACTGTCCGGTACAGGAAGCCCGGGAGCAGGGCAGCGCGGAGTTGTCCGGCGTCGCTGTGGCAGAGCAACCTTCCTCTTCTGGACAAGTAGCACTCGAACATGGGCATGCGCACGGCCAAAGACATGGAGCAGCTGGAGCCGGAGCAGCTCAACCAGCAGTTTTGGCTCCGAGACGCAGCAGCGGAGGAACACGAGGGCGCCCTGGAGGCGCGCACCAATTGCCAGAGATGGTAGTGCAGAGCGACTTTAGAAAGGTATAAGCTGCTAAAGTTCATCGTTAAATGTTTATTTGTACTTCTTAGGCAAAGCATTCTTTGAATATTACAGGTGAGCGGGATCTCCACTGAGATATTCAACCAGCTGCAGGCTGTTGAGAACGACCATGACGCCACCACAGCCGCGTCCCTTGAAGCTGTCGAGAAGCGTGGTGAGATGGTGGTTCGCATCCTGGAGCCCAGAGCCCTGGGAAAGTCAGCTGCCGATGCTGCCCGTCGTTTCCTTGCTTTGGCCGACGCACACGGCCTCGTTCGTTTCGTCGAAATCGTCAAAAGACCGGGCCAGACCCTCGGCCTCTACATCCGAGAAGGTAATGGCGCCGATCGCAACGACGGGGTCTTCATCTCTCGCATCGCTCTGGAAAGTGCAGTCTACAATAGTGGATGCCTTCGTGTCGGCGACGAAGTCCTTGCCGTCAACTTCGTCGACGTCACCCGAATGTCCCTGGACGATGTGGTCATCATCATGTCCATCCCGCGACGTCTGGTATTGGCACTGCGCTCCCGCAGGGGACGTGGAAAGACTGGTCCTCCACCTTCGAAGGCACACGAAAGAAAACTCGGTCCGCCCGTAGTCATCTTCAAGAAAGGAATCTACGACGACACCATGGATGAGCCGAGAGAGAGGGAACGCGAGAGAGAACGGGATAGGGACCGGGACCGAGACCGAGATCGAGATCGGGACCGGGACCGAGACCGAGACAGGGAACAAATGGAAAGAGAGTTCCGACACTATGGCCACGAAGAACAGTTCCTCTACTACAATTCGCAGCCCCAGAGCAGATACCATGTGGCGGTTCCTGCTGGAGGGTCACCGCGAGCAGGACCGAGTGGTTATGCTGTCCCTCAATCTCAGCAGCGTCACGGGGCACGAAGGCAACCCCAAGCGCCGCAGGCCGCTCCGGTGGTGGAACAGCCCAGAGGAGCTTACCCAAACACACTGGAGAGTCTGGCCGAGAAGGTTCACGCGTTCTACGAGGGCTCTCGGCCGGACGTTTCCCACGACGCTTACGAGACTTACGGGGCATACGGTGTGTACGGTAGACCTCCTCCGGGTCAACCTAGACTGCAGAGACACCCTTCGGCCACAAGCGTGAGAATGTTACAGGCACCGAGACCGACTCCAGCAGCGGTTAGCGTACCACGTCGTGGAGGTGGTAGCGGTGTGCAAGTTCCAGGCGGCGGAGGCCGGCTTCTCAGGAGGACCGAGAGTGACCAGAGATTGTCCGTACTGGGGGTTGGTAGAGGATACGAGTATGACCCATCAGGTATTTTATTGAATTTAGCCTTTCATTTGAGGAGTTAGAGATTTTGTAACTAAAACGATTGCTTTTCAGGTTACTGGCGCAGGCCTCATCCTCCTGCCGCGCCACCAAGACCAAGTTTGAAGAGCGGTCATCAGCAGCAACAGCAAGTGCCTGCGGCATCCATGGCATCTATGCAAGCACGAGCTTCCTCCACCGCTGCAGATCGGCGATACGCACACACCGTGCAACGACTTCATGCGCTTAGACGAAGGTCGGCTGCACTGGACTCTGCTTCGGACACCGAGGTGCATGTTATGCCTCGAGGAATGTCACGCCAAGTCTCGGAGACCGCTACTCTGGGACGGTACCCGTCATCGCTTACGGTTGGAGGTCGCACTGCAGCCAGAGGTTATGCTCAGGTGTGGCTCACTTTTCAATGCATCACCATAACGTTTCTGTGTTTGTGTAAATCGCAATTCCAGTGTTAATTGTATTCTCTGTGTTGCAGGTACGTTCCAATTCCCTGCCGAGAATGAAAAGCGGCGACGAGTACCGTCATCAGCACCGCCATCATCACCATCACCAGCAACCTCAGCAGCAGCAGCAACATCATCACCTGGTTCGCTTTGAAAGGTCGCCGATGCCACAACGCCACGCCCACGACTCTCAGGAGGACAGCGATGGTGCCGTCTCCGCTCCCGAGCTTCCAATGCGCAGAGATCGGGGTGTGTTCTGATCGCCTAAAATGCAATTTGCCTTGTCATAGTGTCCGATTCATGAATATAATACACATATGGTAGTGCGTGGCATGACCTCTTCACCAAGCGTGTTCACTTCGGAGGAATACAGGGCATGGTTGAGCAGGGCCCCGTCCACGTCCGCCATCTACGAGAAACTGCGCCGCTCCAGAGACACGTTGCACACGCAGAGAGCCCCAAGGTTCACGTACAGTGCTGAAAATTTGCACGAACACAGAGAAGAGGTCAGTTAAGTGTAATATTTTGAGAGGGTTGTTAGGTCCCATGCACTTGAGTTGATCGTGATGGCAAATTTTGGTTTTCACTCAGGATCAAATACCATACGCATACGCTAGGAGATACGGGCGACCTGCGAGGACCTCGACCACCCGTACCTCGCGCACACCTCACACTGCACTGCCATCGGCCGCCACATTGCGAGCATTTGCAGCTGCCGCTGCAGCCGCTGCAGATGGTAGGCGCTCTGGAAGAGTCGAACCTGGATCTTCGGCCACACTGCACATGTCATTGCCTCCTCCTCCACCAGGTCCCACTCCAGGACCCCATCCTCCGACCTCCGCTTCTTCCTCATCCTTGCATCGACTACGGCAAACGACTTCTTCATCTTCTCCACCGCCACCTCCCCTTCTGGCCATCAATCCTGCTGAGTTTGTACGCTATAGGCCAGACCGTGAATCCGCACTGCTCCTGGGAGCTGACGACTCTGAGGAGAGCTTCACGGGCTTGCTTCGCATCCACCTTCTGGGTGGCAGGGGTCTGAGGTCCCCCGGTGGCGGCCCTGGTACTTCCAGAGACCTGTACTGCGTGCTGGAGTGCGACCGGGTGCATAAAGCGAGAACCGTTGTTCGCACCGGGGAACAGCATTTCGACTGGGACGAGGTGTTTGAACTGGATGTGCTTCGCACCCGCCAGGTTGACGTACTTGTGTACAGTTGGGACCCGCAGTTCCGCCACAAGCTGTGCTTCCGAGGGTCGCTTCACCTGGGCACCGTGCTGCGGGAGGCACCGGCGCACCGTCTTGCGCTCAGACTGGAACCACGGGGTACTTTGTTCCTGGAGCTACGTTACACGGATCCACGGCAGGCGTTCCGAAGGGCTCCGTCGTCCAGGCCAGCCGTGGCCCTGTTCGGAGTCGATTTGGAGACTGTGGTGGCGAGGGAGACTCCTGTGGTGCCCGTGGCCACGGTGCCCACGTCGACTGCCCCGGTCTCTCTGATACTGCAGCGGTGCATCCACGAAGTGGAACGCAGAGGCCTGGACATCATCGGCTTGTATCGTCTGTGTGGATCGGCCACAAAGAAGAGACTGCTGCGAGAGGCCTTCGAGCGAAACCCCAGGCTGGTGGATCTTTCACCGGACAATGTCCCGGATATCAACGTCATAACCGGTGAGCAGTCCTGATCCACTTTGAGTGATTTTCAGAATGTGGTCGCAATCATAGTTTTAATATGATCAATTTTGGGAAATGTCTAGGCGTGCTCAAGGACTACCTCCGAGAGCTTCCCGAGCCGCTTTTCACCAAGTGTCTGTACCAGATGCTCGTGGACGCGCTCGCTGTTTGTCTGCCAGACGACCCTCAGGGCAACGCCAAACTCATGTTCAGCATCCTCGATTGCCTACCTAAAGTCAACCGGGTAAGTTTACCATCTGCGTATTTACTTTCAGTTGAACCGTACACTTGAACCAAAGTACTCACGCATACCGAATTTTGCAGTGCACCCTCATCATGCTTATGGATCACCTGAAGTTGGTGACATCGCAGAGCGACCGCAATAAGATGGACGCGCAGAATCTGGCCGTGTGCTTCGGTCCGGTGCTCATGGTACACGCTGATCCGACCACCTCGTCCATGGACTTCCAGAGGCCCGTCGAGGTCCTCAAGTACCTCCTGGAGATCTGGCCCACAAAGTCAGGTGCGTAAATGTAAAAGTCAACGACTACGATTCAACTGGCTGTGAAAAGTGGCGTGCTGCGAGATGCAGTAACTGGAATCTGCAATTACAGATGGAGGTGCCAGTTGCTCCGGAGGAGTCGGTGCTCCGGAGAGCGTTGGCGACGTCGGTACGCAGAAAGTAGTCACGTGGGTGGGACAACGCGTGCTGCCGGAGTCCTCGTGCTGACCTGCGAAACGACGAATGCCTCGAAACATTGTCTTACGAATACGGTAGCTACTATGCAATCGTAACGCTTGACCCGCTCCAGGACCCGGAACAAGCAACGTTGTCTGGCGTGGGTAGCTGCTCCAATAATACTTGCAACGGGAACTGTTTGAGGTATGTGCTAGAATTAGAAATTGAGAGGGATGGACGAGTGGTTTTATTGGCCCGATCGACCCTTCTTCCGATGTCCTACAAACGTCCGGAGCCTTCCTCTCTAGCTGCCACTGCCGTCTCTTATATACTACTATATAAAAATAAAACAAACCAAAATGCCAACTCCGATGCCAAGTAACAATAGTGAAGCCCACCCGGTTAACGTAAAGAAAATGAAGCTCCCAGAGCTTGGACACTACCTCCAGTATAGCCTCCCCGCTGTACAAAACGATAAACTCGCAAGTGTAAACGAAAAACACACGTGCTGGTGATGTTGCAGTGTGCCATCGGAGGGCGTTAACACTAAATGGGCACGCAGTGGGCCGGGTACCGGTATATTTGCTGGTGTTGGTCCACGTGAGGAATCAAAACCATGAACTGCACCGTAGCATAGGTAATTGAAACGGAGGGTCGTGATTAGTGGAAACAAAAATATGTCGGAATGAACTGATTTGTTTGAGACTTTTCGATCATTTCAAGAAATTATACAATTCATTTATGATTTGTATCAGTACATAATGTCACTATTCATAATGTTAAGTGTTAAATTATTTCGCATAACCCCATGTTGTGAATGAAATGCGACAAATAATTTAGAAGCCAGTTATGATATTGCACCAAAAATTACTGGTTTATAATTTCTCATGTTACATATAGAATCCCTTAAGTTTACTGGTTTACATAACCCAGGTTTCTGAGTTCAAAAAACTGGGGCCATATGTTTAAAATAATCTAGCAGGTTATACAATGCAAATTTTGAAACTTTTCATTCATAAAAATCCAAAAAGTTGCAATTTTGTGGTGCATACTGCACTGCATTTTTGTAAGGGCATCATCTTGATATTCTAAATTGCATCCTAAAATTGATTGCAATTATATCAGTATATATCTATGCTATTGAATATTATAAGATGCATCCTGATGATGACCCGGTGACTCGCTATTGGGTTGTGCATTATAGTTATACTTATTTAGGAATATGTGAGCAGCAAGGTTAGTAATTATACCGGTGCTGGTAAGATGGTGGTGAATGTTATTTGGTTGCATTTGTGGGTTGAATGAAGACCACCGCACTGCCACTGCCCCAACCCTTTTGGGGTCCAAGTGCCCAAGTGCCCCGGCCAATCGGGTTCAGTATTATGTATTACTCCCTATAGTGGTCCGGTCGGTATTCAGAAGATCTTTAATCTTGGATCTTCCTCCTATAACTTCATCTACTATTATACAGTACCTATTATAATATAGCTCCTTAATTGGTCATTCGAACAGAGTGTGTAATAAGAAGATAAACAAAAAAACGGCCCCAAACCTCTTGTTCCTTCGGAGTGTGCGTCTAACGTCTTAACAACGTTCGTGTAATAATATAAGAATAAGGATATTATAATTACAAACTACAACTACATGTGGATGTCGTGGTTTTCGTTTCCTGGACTCGTTTTGTGGCCGCTTACTGTAATATTTCCCTGCACGGTCATGGGTGGCTTTTTCAATTTTTTAACAAAAGCAAAAAAACTAAAAATCCCTCCTTTCCCCCGAAAAATGAAGAAAGAGTCACTGCCGAAGATTTGTGTACTGTGTTGTTGGGTTTTGCAGGTTGCACGTGGGCCGAACCATCCAAGTGCCTCCCTAAAAAAAATCCGAAAGTGCATCCCATGCAGATCTCTCTTTCTGTCTTTTATCTTCTACTACTATCTGTCGCTATTTATATGGGACGAGTCGAGAAACCCACTTTGCAAACTATCTCAAGACTATTTGGGAGGAAGAGTGTAGTTCAGTATGGCCTCCGCAACCATATGTCCATCTCCTATGTCCAAAAGAGAATTCTTAATTAGTTGGCAGTTTGTTATGTTTGTGCAAACCTTTCCTATGCCAAAAGTTTGGGAACCATTATATAGGAACCATTAATTGTCACCGTTATTATTTAGGAATATTTTTAAATGTTCAGAAACTGTCACAATAGTATATCAGTGCATTGTATTTTCTTTATGAACCCTATGGAAACATGCCATAGACTTATTTTTAGCTTTGTTTACATTCTTTTACAAAAAAAATTAATTTACCAAGTAATTACTCGTAATGTTCCACCGTATAATGTGGATTTTTATACACAACTTTCCTCCACATTCATTTAAAGATAAAGTCTGGTCAAGCACAAGAATCGACTAAAAGGGGTGGTTGGGGTGGGTTATTGGGGTGATGAAAGTGCCCTTCTTCTATAGCAGAAGGGCAATTATCAGATTAACGCACCCACAAAAACTGGTTTACTACCTCCTCCCAACCAGCCCTTTCAGTCGATTCTTGTGCTTGACCAGACTTTGGCTCACCTTTTAATGATTTTTGGAAGCGGTTGCCATACTAAACTGTTTCTTCCATCGTTTTGACTCGAACAGGCGAACTATAATACTTAACGTACAAAACGGTAACCACGTGGCCATTAGGTCTTATTTAAAAAAAACTGTGTCCAAGCTAATAACATGCAAATTGTCACATGGAATGGACCCGTGCCGTTGTTTGTGGTTAGGTTCGGTGTGCTTATTTATATACATAGATATATTGGTAGGGATTTTTGCATATTGTGACTCTTATATCCCAGCACCCGCAATCCCAGTTTGCAGTCCTTGGAAAAGCCAAACTACTTGTATACCCTTATATACATAATATATTTGATTGTAACGAGAAGAACCCATGTTACAGCCCTATATAGCGCCAATGAGTCGTCAAATCAGTCTGTGTGCACAAAGTGCCCCATATTCCAATTAGCTCCTCCCCCATCAAAGTTCCGACTAAATAACCCCATTTTCCCTGCAAAATATTATAAATTGTTATTTCCCCCCCCCCCCATCTTGAAACATTCTTGGTTTTATTCTAATAAGCACAATTTGGCCAGAAATTATTAGTTAACGTGCAGCAGGGAAATTTGTGTTGCTCCTAAAAAATAGTTTTTAAAATTAAGTTCTTAATATAAAATTAACATGCAATAAATCCCATTATTATGCTGATACATCTTATGTATTGTCATATAATTTAAGAATAATACCCCCATCCCCCTTGCACAACTGCAGTTTTAACAATTATATTACATATAATAGTAATACTGTGCTGGTAAAGAAACCAAAAAAAAAAACACGGGTCTGTACTACAAAAATCATGGGTTTCCGGCCCTGCTCTCAGTGGTCTGAAAGACATTGTGTATACTGATAGAAGTTTCAGGGGGGAATTTGTTATTTTTATTATTTATGATAAATTAAATATGACATCTTGTTACTTAAGAAATTGTTGTCCCAAGAACAGTGGACGGAGTGAAATCCATCACACGATTTTGATAATAATCTACGTTAAACACGGCTGTATACTTATATACGTCGGTAGATGATTTTAAAGTGAATACAATACATTGAATATATTATCCGGTTTTTTGTGCATTATTACTGTACAGTCAAATCTCCTTATAACAAATCGTGCGTTTTCCAGCTATGTTTCAGCTGCCCTGAATTAAGATATGGTAAACATTGGTCACATGATCCTTCATCACCTGCAACCTGCTGTAACCTCAAAATTTCGGTGTAAAGAGCATTAGGCTATGTATTTAAAGTTGTAGGAAAAATACTACTCTATAAAGGAAATTTTGCTATAACGAATTAGTTATAGTAGCAATTTAGCATGGTGGACAACCAAATTCTTAGAAAAATTCGTTACAGCGAGTTTTTCTCTAAATGAAGTTTCTTATTATGTAAGGAGTTTTGACTGTATTGATAATCAGTACTGCGCATGGGCAGCAGCAATAAAGAGTGTTATGCGAATAAAATAGCGCAATGTTGGCAGAAAATCCCGGGCTACCTATATACAAAAATTTAATCCCCAAATCCTTAATTGGTTTTGCATGTATATATGTATGTATTGGCATTGCTAACTTTAGTAAAATTAACTTTAGCACTCCCGCTATTTTTTTTTCTCTTGCTTTTCCGATTTGAAAATTGCAACAAGTTGTTTTAAAAACTAGCGGACAAAATGTGTATTATTTATTGCAGTAGATGACAAATTGTGCTGTTTAAAAAAGTGCAGTGCCATCTATATAGGTGCAGATTAGCAATCAGGTACACCATTAATCATCTATACGGCAATATTAAAAATGAAATAATTAATCGTGAGGGTTCTTTTACAAGATTGTGCAAGTTTTTAATTTTTATCTAGCCAACAGCCAACACATGTAAAATGATAAACTCCACCCACTTATACGGATCTTGTAGGGTACCTAATTATAATTTTTGCCAACATTGTTGACCAGCATCTTGTGATCCGGCTATAAAAGGAAAATGCTTGTTCGAAAGACCGGATAGTAAAAGCGATTAGTTTTTGTACAGTATAATAACCCATATACTTGACTGTATAGACTGATGAAGCTAACCTTCCCCAAATATCTACGTAGTGTTTCTCTTTTGACGCGTTTTAGTGGCAAGGTTGTTCCAAGTTGCGTGATGGTTGGCGATTGTTTTCTATGCCTTTTTGGGTCACATATCGTGTTGCGTCGAGTAAAAGTTATTGAGAAAAAAATGTGGCATCGATTCGAGACGATCGTTAACGATACATCCATAGTTGAGTAGTTAAACGTAGTTGTTCACGTACCAACCAAAGTTAAGCCCCCCGCGGCCATTTTGAACGGTACCGTTTCCACTTTCCACACAAGCGATTTCGTTTCACCCGTCTTGCCGTGTGACGTTTTTCTTACTCTTCGTGTTTTATACGACGGTATATTGTTGCCGCTTCAATTGTTCGCAAACATGTTACCATTATTTGTATTATCTTTTTGGGAAAAGAAACGTATTGATCACGGTGGATGGTTCTCCTTTGTTCCCTCTTTTCATTCCCTATGCATATTACATACAAGTGCGGCTGGAAAGCCCTCATTTGCAGATGAGTGCATACTCTTGGTTATACAGTGAAACTTGTGTATGTTGACCACTTGCGGTTCAAAAAATAATCCGAGCAACTTTTACAGATGGTCAACATATTTCGATATACATAGAAAATTATTATGTCGGCCAATACTCGCACACCGACAATGACAGTCATAATTAAAATTATACAGTAGTACGTAGTATGTAGTACGTAGAGTATGGTAATAATGGTCAATTCAGTCAGTTCACCTTTAATACAGCCTTGATTACAGGGTCCCTCATTGTCCATAGTTTGCGAGCAATTAATTGGAATTAGAAGGTGTCTTCATCCCAATTCCCTTTCAAAAAGGCATTAATATCACAAAGAGGAGGAGCTTAAGTGAATGGGTGGTCAACAGCCTAATCACTGGTTTTGAAATGAAAGCCCACTTTGTTATAAGCCCCGCATTTTATTTATTTTTTCTTCGAACATTGTTTTGCAAAAATGAACATTTCTACGAAATTAACAGAAATATTGATTTAAGTTCAATACGCAAATGGTTAGGTAAATAACAATTCTTTTGTTCTGTGCAAAGAAAGGAAAGAGTTGTGCGGTGAAGTTAATCCATTAATTAATTCAGTTATCAGGTTGCCCTGCATCTCTAAAAAAAAAATGAAAAGAAATCGCCACCAAAAATTATTGTTGCAAATTGGCAGCAATTTTTCTTCATTTTGACATCTGATAATACGTTCAGGTTTTACTTGTATTTTGATTTGATGCGCCTGCAGTCATTATATTCGTATACAATTAGTTTTTGAATACAAACTTGAGTAGGAAGAATAGGCCTATCTGGTTATGTTGCTGCATTTCTTAATCTCAAGCGTTGTCAATAAACTGTGATAGAAATGTCTTTATACTATAGCCATAGGAAGGAAAGCTGAAGCCCAAACCGGTACCAGATAAGATAGTTCCTTGCGCAAAACAAATCGCTAATTACAGTACATCCGGCAAAGGTGGGCTTCAAATTGTTTTTTCCCCTCTTTATCTTCCCTGCAGTTATAATCGTAAAGTGTTTTCTCTCATGCGATGAATGAGGAATCCAGGAATTCAATAATTGAAAATTCGCATTCCGCTCGCAAAACTGGTTTCAAAATATAACTGGCAGGATTACATGTCTCGGTTAATTGATCAATAATAACAGTTTATCGCAAATCTAAATATAGCATGAAGTTGAAGCGAAAAGTTGAACAAATGAGTTGAATATTTGGTATAGGAAAATATTTATTCAAGGAAAATAATACTCCATAAATAATGCATAGAAGTGATTTATAAATCAATAATTTTCGTTAAAATGTTGGTTGAATCCTTTTTCACCACATTTTAATTTTGTAGTTGAGTGGTACATTGTCATAAAACATGGACATCATTTATGGACGACCCCCTTAACTTGTTACTGCAGAACAGTCTATTTATTGTGTTGTCTTCGAATGATGGGGTGGAGGGGTTGGAGAAGAAACAATGTACGATTGTGTATAGCGTTTGAATGTCATTTTTGACATGAAATTCTGTGAAAAGTTTTGCACAGGGTATGTGTATGTATAACAAGGTCCCTATTTTTGAGTGGTTGGTGTCTCTTTAGAAGGCCAAACACGGCGAGCATCCCTGTATATGTAACTTGACGGGACCCCTAGAAAATTCGAGCCAGGGGACGAAACGGACTTCGTGTGAGGTCCTCTCGTGGCCGATGACGATAACAGACGTATAGCCGACAGATGCGAACCGCTTTCCGATAAATAAACACGTCACACTGGCAGCCACTCGACTCGACTGCAAGTCGCGGCGTATGTAAATCTTTCCACCTTGTTTAAAATGGCCGCGCGTTAGACACGCCCTCTGCCATAGAGAGGAAACGGGAAACGACAGCAGCGCCACCACCTCTCTATCTCCTCTCTCTCCTCCGCGCATCGCCTCTTGAAATCCGATCGCGAGCATCTTGGGTGGTCCAAAGAGAATTGCCATACGCTGACCTCATCAAAGGGTATGAGACAAAAGAACACGGCCGTTCATTAGCGCGCCGACATTGGTTGCAGTTGCAGCAGGGTTTGCGGTTGCACTGGGCTGCCGCCAGAGGGCCGACATCGGCACCGTGCACCGGCACCAGGGCGTGGCACGCTTTGCAGGCCGGCCGGATCGACCCCGCGGCTTTTCTTGCCGTCTTGGGTGGTCCAGCAAATGCTCGGGGGGATGTCGGGGGGGGGCTCGGGTTAGTCGATCGTGACTTTTCCACTTTCCCACACGTCAAAATGACATGAATGAGCCTTTCGCTACGCGAATCTATCATTCGCGTGGCATTGGGCATCGTTCGATCTTCATTCAAACAACGCGCTAAAAAGATTAGCCACGCCCTCTGCGCATAACCATTACGAGGGGTTGTCCGTAAAGGTCGACCTTACGGAGTGATGCAAGAGAATTATGGGGGAAACGTAGTAATTGGGGCGATGAGGGGAGGGGAAAACCAAGGGAAAGGGGTAATTACAGTCTTTTTTTATTTGATCCCGAGTCAAATATGAAGCCCGGTTCAGTATATATGAGGGAGGACGTTTGTAATTTAATTTTAACTATTTCTGACTGGTGAAAAGAAGCCGAATATGTGTACATTTTCACACAGTCCCTGCGTGTCTTACGTAATGGCGAACACAACACCAAGACGTGTGTAATAAATGGGTGTTGGCAACGATGGCTTTGTCAAACAAGGTTTCGAATATCCACCATGCAGTCACCAGTGGTATCTATTTTCGAATTCTGTCCAAGTTTTTTTAATGGCACATTGTCAATTTGAACCTAGTGTTTTCTGGTTTCATCGCTTGTTAAAGTATAATTGATTACAAATTGAAGTGGCAAACATCCAAGAGGTATAATTGGGGTCGTTTTGAGCCGCAACTATATACAGTGGCACCACCACCACCACCGACTCAATGAATGTTCCGTAAAATGTGTCTTACAACATGAAAAATTATGACAGCTGATTCGAGGATAAACACATCTTGTTCTCCAATGCAGCTGGACTCCATTAGTCTAAAAATACATGCTGGGTCTCTCCAATTAGCAGTATGTGGGCGCTCTCCAGTACTAGAAAGTTGCTATAGAAAGTCAATTCTTAACTTATGAAGTCAGATCAATGTTACATATTGATACAGAATATTGCTTCCAACCAGATAAATATCGACTCATATTGCACGCATGCGTCGAACTCCATTGTAGTTTCAAACGGACTTCAATGAACATGGGGGAGGGGGGGGGGCTCGAGGGAAAAAGAAGAGTATAAAGGGGGAAAGGGGCGTATAAAAAGTGAGTAAAAGGAGGGTCGAACTTTCTGGACAGCCCCTTTATTAGTAGAAATTAGGAGGTCGTTGCATCTATAGGAGCTGCTTAGATCTCGTTCAAACATAGGAAGCAAATGTCTTCGCTTTACAACAAACACATAAAAGAAAGATATCGGTGATTTTTGCCGTGTTGCCGCGCGTCGTGCGAGATTTATCGTGAGCACAATGCCACCTAACGAGCAATTAATACGCGACATTCGTCATTAATATGACGGAATGCGCCTATCCATCTTTGTCAAATGGCGCGCAGCGGCGCTTTGTGACGTCACGCACACGCCGAGATGGCGTAATCCGAACCCCCCCCCCCTCCTTTTCCCCCCTTCCCCGGCATGACTACGGAAAGCGGCGCATGATTTACGGTCAGGACCACCCAGGTGGCGTGCCGGTCGTTCGATCTATGATGGCGGCCGCAGTGGTGCTGCTGCTTGGCACATGTATTTTTTCCCCTTCGTATTCTCGTTTTTCAAACGAAAGTTGTTGCATCAACGCGACGAGATGGGTTGGGTTCTCGTTGCATTTGCCACAAAAAACACGATTGCAAACTTTCGAGAGAGCTATGGCACTCGCGTTTCGCTAATTAAACCTTTTAGGGCCAAGCGCCTAATCGTTCCAGCGCATCTTTATTACGCCGTGTTTTATTGACGGCAGTGAGGGCAAAAAAAACTTTGGAGGAGGAAAAGCTGGCCATAGAGCAATATGCTCGAGGTTTTACGCTCGTGCCACCCGCCGACTTGCGCGGAATGAAAGAAATGCCAATATGGGGGTCAATCGAAATTTACGTTGCGTTTTATAAGCTATATTTGAAATTAAGTTGCATCGTGGCCAGCTGGGAAATGTAAACGAGAATTTTGACTCAAATTTCATATGTTGTCATCCGACAGTAATGAATTGCAGGCGAAAGTGATGAGTGAATGAAGTGTGACGTCACAACTCGTATCGCACAATAACTGACAAGTGCTATCAAGTGAGAGTTGTGACGTCATAAGGAACAACCAACAAGAATATTCTTTGAAATCTGGAAAGACGTTGGATCAATGCAGTTTTGTATTCGACGGTAAGCTAATTTATATTTTATATCTCAGTTTCTTGTTGTCACATGCAAGTGTGAGGGGAGTGGTTATAAAACTTTATGATATGTGGCCATGGTTTGTGGTGAACGAAGGGGGAAAATATAAACCGCACAGAGCTGATGGGCATATTGACACCTGTTTTGAAGCACACCCCTCCCATTACCCAAGTCGACCCTCCCCATACACCACCTTCCATAAATGTAAAATTAGTACTAAACTGTGTTCAAAACTTTTGCAATATTTTTTCCTCTACTATAGTTGCTTTAATTTTAAATTTCACGGGTTATTACCTTGCTAAAGCAATTGGAAAACTACTTTAAAGTGTGACGTCATTTATGACCATTACCCAAAAGAATAATTGTAATAATATGTAATAATAATGCGAGTAAATCCTATGGAAGAATTAGACTAGGAAAGGTTCCTAACACCTTAAAATTATAAAAACTTCTAAGATTTATAACAATGGTATTTTGTATGACAGATAGTATGTGATGAATAATAATTGATGAAATACTGCACACAGAAGAATTTTTTAATAAAAGACAATCGCTTGGACACGTTTTAAGAATAGAGGAAGCGCTTTGATGTGATTTCGGAATACATAAAGACATTTCCTCAACATCAAAAACGAATTACCCCCAAGACGAAGGAAGCCAAGCGA